>PVJL010003656.1:0-33502 GCA_004026885.1 Lyroderma lyra
AGGAGGAAGACTCACAATTTCCTGGTAACAGAGTTTCAATTTTGGTTAAATTTTGGGAGTTGAGCTGCTCTGTCACAAGTTCTGTATTTCTACCGCCCCCCTGCCACCCAGACAATTTATCTGAGTCTCACTCTCTCTCTTCATTGCTTGTTTACTCTTATTTTTAAACTCATGGTCTAAGAACCCCCTCCCCCAGGTTAGTTGTGCCCACCACACCTGGCTTACTGATTCCTCCTACCGGGCAATACAAGGTTGGGGCAGGGCAGGCGGAATCAACGCAGCCTAGTCGGGATTTATCAGGGTTGGGAAGAGAAGGCAAACGACACGCACAACATTTCTGACAAAGACCCAGACAGGCAGGGAGAGCGGCGTGCGTGGAGGGCAACGACGGAGAGTGCACTTGGATGGGAACAGATGGTCCAAAAGGCAGGTGGGTGGCAGAGAACAAAAATAACCAGCGAGTGACCAAGCCTGCCTTCTCTTTGGAGCACTCACACTTGGGGAAGAGATTGAAACTGCTAATTTTGTTGGCACAGGGACACCTCCTCCTAATTAATGGAGGGCTTCTTCGGCTGACAGACAACGTAAGAAAGGAGGATGCGCCCAAGTCGCTCAGCTTGGCAGGCAGGACCGAGCGAGGCGCCACCGGGCGTGCGGTTCCTTGTGGGCGAGCGGGAGCAGGAGCCTTCCGCTGGCACGCGTCCCTCCTGCCCCCACCTGCCCCCACCTGCCTGCTGCTCTGTCCCTGGTCTGCACGCAGCACAGAGTTGTGGCCCCAGACAGGCTGCTTGTGGCCCAAAGAGAGGGGCCTCTGTGCAGGACAGAGTGCCCAGAATCTGGCTGTCAAGGGAAAGGAAGAGAGTAAAATTCTCCTGACATCTACATGCTTTGTCAAAAGACAGTGGTTAATGAGGTAACAGATACAAAGAGGCATTGTGTTTTACTGACTCGACAGGAAATGTGTATGTGAGAGTGGACATGCCCAGTGCTGCTTAAACGAGCAGATGTCAACACTGGTACTGGGACATGTTGCTGTGTCATGACCAGTTACGAAAAAGAGCACATGTAATATGTTACTAAGTAATAATTCATATACTGAAGTTTTGCCAAAGGTTTACTAGAAATTTGAATTAAATGAGGCTCAGGGTTACTGTTAAAACAGTATTCCTTCCACCCACCTGCATTCTGACATGCTCTCTGGAGATCCTTTGCCATAGCAGTGTGCCTTGCGTATGAATGTCATTCATGATGCTGGTTGCCCCCGAAGAAAAGGAATATATTAATATCAACCTTAAGCTCCTCTGCATTAACAAATGCCCCATCTTTATTTTCAGAGACACTCAAGGAGTAGAATTGTGCCCTTTGGGTTTCTCTAGCAGATGACGGTTAGAAAGAAAGTCATCTCGGAGATCTCCTATGTAATATTCTTCTTCTCTGGCCATTAAGTGGGATAAGGAAGGGACAGTATAATTTAATGGAAAGAGCACAGGCTTTGAGCCAAAGGGACTCTGACATTTAACAAGCTGTGTGGCCTGAAACAAGTCACTCAACCTCTCTTAGCTTTAGTGTTCTTTGTAAAATGGGTCTAATGATAATGACTACTTTGCTTCCAGGATGAGAACTAAGATATGGGAAGGTCCTGGCGCAAAGCCAGGCATGGAGTGGGCTTCAGTTATTATGACTGTTACAAGATTACTGTTGTTGCTGTGGTTCTCCATCTCCCTCCAGTGCCTGGCGAAAAGAGTGTATTTTATCTTTGTGAAAAGACAGGCTCAGCAACTAACTGTTCATAGGAGACAACTTTGCCTCCCTCACAGCTGGTGCTTAAAGCATCAAAGAGTTCCTGCACTCCTGGTACTTGTTAGGTAATTCAGTCAGAATTGACTGCAATCTAGCACCTGCCAGAGGCTTGCCTGTGGTAGCTAATATTTATTTTTTCATTTATTTAAACACATGCTCATATAGCTCATGTACAGCTTACCATGTGTCTGGCCCTGTTCTAATTGCCTTAAGAACACTCATTTAATTCTCAAAACAACTCTATGATGTTAGTAGTAGTATCCCCAGTTAATAGATGAAAAAAACTGAGGCACAGAGAGGTTAAGTAAGTTCTCCAAGATCACTGAGCTAGTCAGTGGCAGAGCAGGATTCGAACCTCAGTGTTTTGGCTCCGGAACTTGGGAACTGACTGTTATACTATGTGAGAAAGACCGTCTAACAGTTGTGTTCACAGCTCTTCCAGAGTCATTAGGTCCTTTCCTTGGGTTTAGTGAGATTATGAGAAAGCACCCCCTTCCTCTTAACAGTGTGATGTCCAGTTCTCTGTGCATGAGTCACCTGTTTAGATGGACATTGTGGACTTGGCCAAACTTGCTGCAGGTTGTGTGTTCCATGTCACCCAATCGTCCTAACATGAAAACCCAAGTGATAAAGTACATAAGCAAGTGCGTTTCTACAAGTGATCCTGTCAGCTTTACTTGCCATGAAATGGAAACTATGAAACCCATACGATTCCCTTTCTAATTCCTTTTCTGTGGCTCTTGGGCCGACCTCTGTGCCAGGTACGGTCACCAGCTCTGTTTAGGTCACTGCTGATATTTAGTTTCTTTTCTGCTTCCTTTAGAGAACATGGGCTCTGTTTTTATCCCTGATTGTTATGTTTTTCTTATTGATTAATCATATATAATTCCTCCAAATCTCTTGGATATAGGGAGGGTATAAACCATAAACCCATAAGCAGCTTATGATGATTTCCTTACCATGTAAAATGTTTCAAGGTGTATGGACTAAAGTAGAAGATGAAAAAAATAATGAAAAATTATATTACCTATTATCAATAGCTACCATTTACTCATTGCTTGCTTTGCAGCAGGGGGTGGGGGGGGGGGACCTGTGCTGAGTGCTTTACATACATTATCTCTTCTTAATCCTTTCAAACATGGTTAATAATAAGCTATAGGGCTTTAATTCAGACCCAAGCCTTTATGACATCACTGCCTGTCCTCTTAACCCTTTCCCTGCATTAATTGACTTCAAGTTTTGTTTTTTCAATGTGTCAAAAAGCCACAAAAAATAAAAGGTGGATATTTTTACTATTTTTATGCAATTAATCATAATATTTTGAGTTGCTCTGTATACAAATGACATAATTTTTATTTTACATTTTTGTTATATGGTAATAAACTTACCATTATATTGAATTTTAGCAAAAAATACTCAAAACACACTAAGTGGTATCAATTAGATTTACGTGCAGATAAATTAGAATCTAATGGCATTGATGACAAAAAAATTTATTACAAAATGTTACACAATGTGGCATACAAAATATCTTTGTTGTTGATAGTGCAAGCCTCAGGCAAACAAAAATCTTGTAAATGGAGAAAAGTTTATTTTTTTTGAGCCCCTGGTGTAAACTTAGCTGCCTCAGTCAGTGGATATATTCAGATATATCCGAAGGTTAAAACTGCGGTGCCACACTATACATGAGTTCAGACACAAATATATGTTGCCCAAATCAACACAAATATTATATGTTGCCCAAATCAAGTAAAACTATTTTTTCCTTCTCATTTTGACTTCAGGTGAAGAGAGTTGAATATAAGCCTTTCAGTTCGCAAAACACCATCACCAGTAGTGCAAGGCCTCCTGCTTTTTATTTTTTGTTCCCCTTCGGCCTTAACCATACTTTCTATCCCACTTTCCCAGGGACACCCATTACAGTAGTTTACATGTACAGACGTATGTGTATCTTTAAGCATATACCCTTGTGAGATATATAACGTGATTCTGTTACATATTTTAAATATGTTAGTAGTATGCGTTTGTTTTTGTTTTTATTCAATACTGTTTTTAAGATCTTTTCATGTTGCTGTGTTTCCATTTAGTTTCTCTGTTGTGGCTGCTACAGAGCCTTCCGCTATATATGCATTCGTCATGTCTTTCCTGTCTACTAACTCTAGTGCTGGGACTCTACTCCAACTCTACTTTTACCAGCAGTGTGGTTTCGGGCGCTGAGTGAGAACGTCCTGTGGGGACATTCCCAGGAGTGGTGTTCATGGATTACAGGGCGCATGCCTGTTCATTGACCAAAGACTCGCAGGTTGCTCTGCGGCAGGCAGTACTGGTTTAAACTTCCGCGCCACGCACAAGGGAAAGTTCCAAACTGCCCCATCCTTGACAGGATTTG
This sequence comes from Lyroderma lyra, assembly GCA_004026885.1. Taxonomy (NCBI): domain Eukaryota; kingdom Metazoa; phylum Chordata; class Mammalia; order Chiroptera; family Megadermatidae; genus Lyroderma; species Lyroderma lyra. The sequence goes on from PVJL010003656.1 coordinate 4,190, forward strand.
GCATTACTCACCGTTTTTCCCCCTTCAGTAAGCCTTTACTGCAAGTCATGATCTTATAAAAGTATATGTAGACTTACAAGAAAAAAACAAAATGTATCCAAGAATACAAGTTACAGCACACAAGTTAGTATACGCATTCCAGTGTTGGCGCAGGAGACAGCAGGCACCCAGGGACAAAAACTCTTCTAAACCTGCCGGGCTCCAGGCAGCTGGACCGCGAACATTTCCAGGCACCACTGGCTGACCTCGGCCTGAGGCCCAGTGTGGGGACCACCCGCCTCCTCCCGCTGCCCAGAGGGCAGGGACAGCACTAGCTTCTAGGGCCACTAAGCCTGGCGCCAGGCAGAACCCTTCAGGCTGGGGTGGCCTCGCCTGGTCCTTCCAGAAGCAGCAGCCAGCAAAGGTCACCCTCCGAAGCCCTAGGCTTGGTCTGCTTAAGCAAGATCTCTTGTGACATGACCCACACTGGCGATTCTGGATGGAGAGGAGAAGTGGTTCAGGGGGTGCAAGGGAGTGCCACACCCTGTAGAAGGAGCCTGCTGGTCCGACTGGGGGTTACCGAGGTGTGAAATCCCTAATCCCTACAGATGTGTTGAAATGGTTGTCCTGTCCTCTGGGAGCTCGGTGTGTTGGCTGCGGCAGAAGGACCCACCCGGCCGCAGCGCCGGGAGGAAGCGGAAGAGGCTGGCATCCACACGCATGCGCGCGCGGCCCACCGGAAGTGCCCGTGCGGGTAGGACTGCTCTCAGGGGAGTGCGGGGCCCTCCGCAGGCTCTTGCTCACCTCCTCCGGTGGTGAGGCCTGCCTTCCGAAGTTCTTCCTCGAGCCAGCACGTTAGCACGTGCCGAGAACCTTGGGCTTGAAGCTGCTACGCACACAGGCCTTCTGCCTGTCCCAGGGCGTTGCCGCCGCCTCGAGGTTGCAGATCTTCCTCCACAGAATATTGCACAGAATCCGGCGGTGGGCTTGTCAGGTAGAACCTTTTCCACCTTTGCTGTTTAATATACAGAGCACAGTATCACTTAAGTAAAAGGCTCCCAAGTTTGGGCAGCTTGGGGGGATGCAGATTGGATGTGTACACGGGGAGGGGGAGGCCTTTCTTCTAAGTCTCCCCCCACCCCACCAGCCCCCACTGTTGGTCTGTGCGTTCGCTGTAACTTCTAACATTGCTTTGTTGCGATGGTTTTTGTGTACTTGTCTCAGCACCCTGCAGGTTGTAAATTCTTTCGTCCTCACCTTTGCATGTCCTACAAGGCTTTGTAGGAAGACCCTCAGGAATTGTTTCCTAGAATGAATTGTCTAACTTTCTGGAAGATACAGCCTACCAGTAAAGGCCATTGGCTGGGAAAGGGTGGGAGCTAGTAGTGGACAGCCACAGGTGGTCCTTTTCTGTTCTAATGGGAGTGATTCATTCTGTTTTACCTTTTCTGGACTCTTCCCCCATTTTTTGCCCCCCCCCCGCCCCCATCCCCAGCCCCTTTACCAAGAGGTACCTACTGACATTAGGCTAGATGAACTCTATGAAACTGCTCTGACAAAGCCAGATTTTTAAAAATATAATTATGTTTTTTCCTGAATTGAGAACTGAAAGTTACGCCAGGCTATTGACTCGTCTTCTCAGGTAACCTCCTGGCTTTTCTTCCAGCCAGGAACTCAGGTCCCAACCCTGCTGGGCATAGTGGATGATGTGTTTCCTAATGCATGAGTGTTTATTTAACAAACAACACTTCTCATTAAACCGTTGTTGAAGGTGCAGGTGGTGTAATTTTTCCCTCAGGGCTGGGTACTCACTGGCTTTTCTGAGATGTGTGGGCCTCTTGGGCAGTCCGTGCTGTGGGAGAGACTCCCAGTGTGCTGTTCAGTGTGGTGCCCTCCGTGGAGTCACATAGCATCTGAAGTCCAGGCTGCAGTGTACAGTTTGGCTTTCCCACCCTGAATCTCTCTTTACTAAAGCTCTTGGTATGCAGGCAGAGCTGGAGAACCTTATATTGGAATATGGGGGCAAAAAGGAGTTCCAGGCAAACTCCTGGAGGAAGCTGCCTACAACTTTTGGCTGTAAGGAGTAACTCATGATTCTTGCAAATTTCATCCCATCACTTTCTGAACTACTTTGAAATATAGTTGTGTTCAGGTTTTTAGGACTTTGTTTAATGAAGTGGAGCCCCTAAAAGATTAAACAGTTATGCTTTCTCAGGATGCTTTTTCTCACGATGGTGATTATATTAGTCATCATAGACTTGACTACCAAGACTTGTGGTACCAAATTAACCCCCAAATCTTGGTATGTTAGAATAGCATACATAGGATTACTTGTCATTCATATTACATGTTAAACACTGCTAACAGTGGGGCTCTGCTTATCATAGACATTCACGGCCTTAGACTGAGAGAAACACTACTGTTTTATGATCTAACCATCTCCCCATGGGTTTTTAGCAGAAGAAGAGAACAGGGAATTTGTGCACTGGCTCTTGAAAGCTTGCTTCACTGTCATTGGCCAAAATAAGTCACATGGCCATGCTTAATTACAAGGTGCTGGAGAAGTGTAATTCTCCTTTCTTCCTGCAGAGAAAGGAGGACTGGAGATAATAGACGATGTTATGAATGTTTACCGTAGTGATACTGGACACGGGCAAGTGGTGAGTTTTGATAGGTGCCAGAAAATTACATACACCGAGCATTATATACATTCCACAGAGAAGAGGGCCGTAGACTCTTAAAATATAAGTGTCTCAGAGGGGACCTAGGCCAGTGGATTCAAGCTATACATCTTGGAGGTCTGGAGGTTCATGTCATAGGGCACAGAGAGAGAAAGAAATGAGGAGCTAAGATAGGATCTTGTCCACACATCTCAGGTAGAGCAGCGTTGCTTTTACAGCATATACTTCTGAAATGACATGATTTCTTATCCTGTCCATTTAGGTTACTCTTGCCAGAGCATGCCCCAGTTTTGTCATTGGCCCTTCTTAAATTCAGTTCTTAGCTACGATCATACTCTTCCACATGTGGTTTCATCCGTGTAGAGGTCAGATGGCCTATTGGTTTTCCTGGCTTTGGATTCTTTCTTTTGGCAATTAACATTTCACTAGTCTTTCTGATAATCGTATTATACCTTTGGCTCGTTTTAAGCTTCCTATGGGTTTCTCTAATCAAGGGAGGCATATACGTTAAAAAAAAACAAGAACAGGAGTGGTAGGTGGTGGTAGATTGTAGTTTTGAAAGATGTTCACAGTATTATTTACTGTTCCATATACCCTTCTGTAATGTATCCTTGATTGAGATCAAGCAATAGAATGTCCTTTTCCACCCTATGAAATAGGCCATAGGATGACTTTGACCTATAGCACCTGCTGGTTTAATGCTGGCCTGGCGAGATGACCATGCTGTGTGAAGCCCAAGTTTCAAGGAGAGCTCCTGGTGAATGAGATGAAGCATGGAGAGAGAGAGAGGCCATGGGGACACTGGTATGTGAGTGAAGAAGCCACCTTGGATGTCCTGCCCCTGGAGACATCACCTTCCACCAGCTCTAGTTGCAATAGACTGCAGCTACACGAGAGACACCACGACTGATCCTCGCTGATTTGAGCCAGCTCACAGAGCGATGAGAAACAATACATTGTTGAAACCATTACCTTTCCGGCTAGTTTTTTTATGAAGCAATAAATAACCAGAATAGATTTTGGAACCAGAGGCAAAATCTTGAAATTCTTAAAAGTCATTTTGTTTGAAGAATGTTAGAAGATATAACCTTATGATCCTAAGAAGTCATTTTTCTAGTGGGGAGATTCTGTAAGGCATTACTTTACTTAACAAAAAGTTAACAAATGTGTTAGGTTATGCCTTTGATCTAAATGTTATCCTAACACTACATTTTATAGGAAGGGTCCTGAGTTTTATCTAATATGCCATGAACCTGTTTCTTATTTTGAGAAACAGTTGCTGGTAGGAAAGACTAGAGATTAAAACATACTTCTGTTTTTAAATACTTTGAATCCTGACTTGTCTGTATTGCCTCTAAATTCTGTTTGAAAATTGAGCAAGTCCTTCTTTAGCTCATCTCCGTTTGTACCTTATAAGGAGATAAACTAGTTAGCACTTCCGATAATCTGCCCGGAAATCTCCTTTGCCAATTGCATCAGTTTGTTGGTATATTTTCAATTTTAATGTTATTGCAGGTGACAGTTTTGCTAAACTTCTTGCCACTTTTGTAACATTTGCCACCTTTTTTCCCCACCTCCAGCGACAATTTGCTCACTGTCCATCCAGCCTCTACTGACATGCTGTTGGGAGCCCTTCAATCTCTGTTTCTTGCCTGGTCTCCAGATTCATGATGATAATACTTTTTAGGTTTTTGTTTTGGCAACATCTCACTTCTTAAATCAATTTCTGTTCCAATTATCTACTGTGGCAAAGCAAACTGCTCCAAAAGCAAGTGTATTAAAACAACAGACTTTTTAAAAATTATGTATCACAGTTCTGTGGATTGACTGTGATCACTTGAGGGTTTTCCTGGTGTCTTGATCAGCGGGGTCATAAGGTGTCTCATTCACATACATGGCTAGCAGTTGATGAGAGTTCTCAGCTGGTTGGAACCTACCTGTGACCTCTCCATGGGATCTGGACTTCTCACAGCATAGTGGCTAGGTTCCAAGAGGAAGCATCATAAGAACAGCATTCTCAGAAGCCAGATGGAAACTCCAGGATTTCTTATGATGTGGCTTCACCAGTCCCTTGGTGTCACTTCCGCATGTGCTGTGGCTCAAAGCAACTCACAGGGCCAGATGAGACAACTCGACGGCGTTAATACCCGGAGTCATTGTTCACTGGGGCCCATCTTTGAAGACCAGCTGCTTAGGTAGGCAGAGACAGGGTGGAAACAGCTTTGATGAAACTGTGGTGAATGTGAATTGCACTTGGTCTGACTGTTGCTTGGCAGGTTGTCCTTATCCTGGAGCTCAGGTGAAGAGAATGAGTGGTGAATTAGCCCTCGTCTCCCTCCATCCTCTGAGAAGCAGCACTATCCAATTAGCAGTGGACAGGGCTTGCTGGCCATTAAGCGCAGGTAACCTTTTGTCTCTTACCAGGCTTCTTCCACAGTGGCAGAAAGCAACTTTTTAATGAGACCTGTTGAGATGTCCTGACAGATATTTTCCTTTCCTTTCTGGTCTGGCCCGCCCACCTCCATGTAAAGGTCTTATAAAGAAAGAAGACCTAGGATTTTGAGGTGGGTATGGAAGAGCAAAAGGGAACTAGAATGATAGTATTTTGTGTTTTCATCTCCCCCTCCCTGTTTTCAGTGCCAGCAGGGTGGGTTCTAAAGGCAGAGCAGGGCGGGCTTAGAAACCTAGGGCGGAGGATCTGGGGTGCCCTCCTCGGGGCAGCTGGGAGATGGCGGCAGGGCTGGAGGATGTTTCCCTTCTGTGCAGGGGCTGTTGCCTTAGAGGCAGCACCAGTCATATTTCATGACTTCCGTGGTGTCTCCTACCTTTAAATGTCAGTCTCTGCGGCCGCCTTATCTCCTGCAACACATTTCAATTAGGTATTCCAAATCGCCTTCTCTTCTTCCAGGACAAATAGGCCAGAGGTGATATTTACTGTTAAAGCAGCATTTTAAATACTTAGGGGGAACAAAAGGCCTAGTGAAGAGCAGTTTCTTCCTTATGATAATGGCTCGTAATAACCCAGAGAAGAGGTGAATTCTGAGTTTGATGCCAGTAACTGGCTGATTGACACGAACGCCTTTTGTCTCCACCCTCCGTCGTGCCCCTCCTCCCATTCCTGCCTCAGTGTGAAGGTTACAGAGCTCCGCTCCGTGCAGAGCAGCCTCCCACATCCTCTTCGTTGAAGGGTCATGAAAGCCGCCTAGAATGGTTTCTGTCTGGAGACAATGAGGCTCCTCCTTCACCCCACCGTCTGTTCCCTCTTTGGTTTGGAGGAATGTTTGCATACAACGAGAATCACTCTCTCTCTAGTGTTTTACCAGGCACCATTGTGCACTCCCCACCTGAGGGACATTTTCAGCTCTCATTGGAACGGCACCAACCCCTCGTCCAGGAGGTATGGGGTCGAGAAACTTAGGTATTACACGTTTCCTCCTTAGAACCAAGTCTCAGTTCCTTAGCCTGGTATTAAAGGTCCTTTAGTCTGGCATGCATTTCTCTGTTCACCTCTCATGGGTCCTTGTGTCCATTAGTTCACTGGGCTGGTGTTTTCATTATTTTCCTGGTAGATTTTGCACATTCCTCTGTCCAGACCTTGTGCAGGCCTAGCACAGTGCTTAGCATGTGATGGAGGGGGGTCTCTTGGTCAGTATTCTGCCCCCTATTGAGAATCCTTCCACCACATCTCTTGTCTAGATATCTGATTTCTGCCCATACTTACGCGGTGAGGTTAGATCCTACTTCCTCCGTTAAGACTTCTCTGACCTCCCTGGCACTCAGCTGCCCCTTCCTGAACTGTTAAAGTGCTCATTATTGTCACAGCCCATTTGGCACTACCTTTCACTACTTCGAACGTCCGAATGTTGTCTGCCAGCTAGACTGTAAGCACCTTACGGGCAGCAATGATTTTCCCTGTGGTTATTTCTTACTCCCTCCAAGTCCAGGATGGTTCCTTGAACATAGAGGGCACTCAATTAATATTGATGGATTAAGTGGACAGATCAATGAGTAAAGGAAAGCCAGGATCCTACGAAGCCTGCCTTTTGGTTCCAGTATGCTCATTTGGAATTTAGAAACTGGCCTAAAACAGGGCCTTTCATCTTACTCTTTGTCCTGTAAACACAGCTCTAATTCTTGGATTTTTCAGAAGTGAAGGCTCTTGCCTTGGCCTTATCCCTGAAACTGAGGGCTCCGGTCAAGAGCTCCCCTGTGAGAAAATTTTGAAAAACATCTGAGGTTTTCCACTTCCAGTGCTTTGTCAATCAAGTTGTCTTGATCATTAGAGTGAAAGTGATGAGAACATCAGTCTGTGATCTCAAGTTCAAGTCCATAACGGACTAGAGTAGAATCTCACACAAGTTTAGGTTTTGTTTCTACCATTTGCTAGTCAGTTAATCTCTCTCTGTTTCAATTTTCCCATCTAGAAGGTGGATTTAATAATGGCTGTCTACTTTATGGGGTTGCTACCGGGCAGCAATGTGATAATAAATGTGAAAGTACTTTAGAATTTATAAAACACTGTATGAATGTCAGGAATCAGCCAGGCAGCATCACGTAACCATTAGCTAGTATTTACTGGGGGTTTATTCTGTTCATGGCTCTGCACTGGGTATGGCCAGAGGCCTCCCTGTGTATTAGAACAGCTGAGGAATTTGGGTATTGCCTGATTCAGTATGGCCTTGAATGCCGGTAGACGAAAGCTGGACGAAGGATTATAGCTCAGCAATTACATCGGAATGTTTACCAGTAACAATTAGTTCAGGTAAGATCGGAGGCTTAGTGTGTGGCAAAAATTTCACCCTGGAAATACTTTGAACACTTTCAAAGCAAATTCTACCCTGTAAACATTTCAGAACACCGATTTTGCTCCATCCACTCAGTGGACGTTCTGCCTCTGCGAAGACTTTCCTGTTGCTTGTTGATCAGGTGCAGTGTATCCAGTTTCCTGATCACACTTGTCCCTTCCACGTTACCCTGGGAGCCTGCAGTAAGCCCTGCCTCCTTCCAAAGGACATGCTGACTGATATCCCACTGCTGCTGGCTTGGGGGGCAGCCGGCAAGGACAGACAGTGACCTTAGGTGTAGGAAGTCTCCTGTCCCCAGCACTGTTTCACTGTAAATGTCTCTGTTGGTGAAAGGAAGTGGAAGCAGAAAATATCTGCCGTGGACGCAACTACCTCTGAAACGTTTTTGTGGCCTTTTCTTCTTTCTTTTTCCTCACGTTCTCCATGTGGCATCGGCAGCTGAGTAAGGGAACGCTGAGAGGTTTAAGTGCGCTGGTGCCTGCTCGCTGGGCCAGATGAACAACCCAAAGCCTTCCAAACTGGCCGTTGGTGGGCAGACAGACTAGCCAGGAAGTGCTTGGTCAAGGGGAGCACTGGCCGGAAAACCAGGCTCTACCCAAAGTGTGAGCTGACAGCAGTGATAAAGTGGGGAGCTCTCCGTGCTTCCTCTCTGCTCCCCCATTCCTTCCTGTCTTCCTTCCCCTGCGCTTTCCTCCCATTTCCCCAAGTGCTTCTGAGATGGCTGCACACCGGTGATGCCAGCCTTTGGTGGCCGCCGCCCTCTGCCGGGGAGAAAGTGTCTGTCAGCCGGGGAGCCGCTGCGCTGGGTACCAGGAAACCAAGTGTAACGCAGAGCAGGTGCAGCCTCTGTCTAGTGTGTGATTTGGCTTGTGGGGACCAGGGGGCAGGAAGATACCAGAATATTTCCTGAGTGGTCTCAGCTTGGCACAGGCCTTTGGAATCCAACCGTTAGGGATTCATTGCTTTGGGTCCTTCCAGCTCCCTTTTGCAGAGGAGCATTCCCGGGGGAGGTGACTCCTGGCTTCTCCTTATAGGGGACACACATTGTGATATTGAGGTTCTCCACCATGGGTGACCCTTACTGCTGGCGACTTACCGGATTAGCTAGACACAGTCCCTTCTCCAGGGAAGGGGACAGGGAAGTTGAGTCTTAGGGGACTGTGGAAGGATAGGTCTGGAAGTCGTTTCTTTTTTCTGAAGGAGCCATGGTGGCGTGGGGGGTCTGAGTGCATGGGAAGGGACGTGATAAGCTGGCTTTTATTCTCAGCTGTCCCCACAGCTGACCATGCTGGTAGACTTAGCCCATTGGCTTCAGAAGGGCGAGGAACGAGGATATCCCTGTCTCCAGCATAATTATAGAGCCATCCTGGTGCATCTCCGTGCCTTTGGCTTAGAGAACGGCCAAGCCAGGCAGGGCAGTGACCTCACTGACCACACAGTAATTGCACTTGAGGATTTACTTTCCTTCCATGAGCTCCTGCCAAGACTCTTGGTTAGAGCTAATGGGGCTCCCCCAGCCAGCGAGTGTCTCCTAGTGATGTGCGTGAACAGTGCCAGGCAGGAAGCAGGTTTCCTGTTCTTAATGGGCTTGTTAAAGCTCCCATTGAGTGGGGTTTAGATGGCTTCATTATGGATAATAATAATAGTAAGCAAGAATTATTAGTAATAGTAGAAAATCTATTATGTCAGCTCTGACCACGCCTTCCCATTTGAACATTGCCAGCAGTGCCCAGCGACGGCTGCTGAGTGACACTGGGGAAGATGGCAGACTTTGTCATTTTTCAGCTTTCCCATTCTGAGCCCTTTTGCACTTTTATAGTCTTTCCTCTTCCCTTATCCCTTTCATTCAGGGTTCTGAAGCTCAGTTCCGTCTGAGAAGATAGAACTACGCACTTCTCTTAATTTTAGGAGGATCGAAGGCCATGGACAAAGGTTCTGGTGCTACATTTAGGTATCAGGTAGAGGAGATTTTAGAAAGGGTGAAGAGAACCTGTCCCGCCAGTGGCCCGCAGGCCGCCTGGAGCCCAGGACGGCTTTGAATGTGGCCCAACGCAAATTCACAAATGCATAAACTTCCTTAAAACATTGTGAGATTGTTCTTTTTGTGACTTTTTTTAATTTTAATTTTTTAGCTCATCAGCTATCGTTAGTGTTAGTGTGTTTTATGTGTGGCTCAAGACAATCCTTTTTCTTCCATCATGGCCCAGGGAAGCCCAAAGGTTGGAGACCCCTGGGGTAGAGGGTCCTGCAAGGAGCTCATTTAGAAGTGGGGCTTGCGTTCTCATCTGTACTTCATCGCTGGGACTGGACGTGTGACGTGTATCCCAGGTGTTAGTGATTTATACATCCGGTTCACTATTTTTACTGTGGCTTCCTGCAACTGTATTCATTTACTTTATACTGATTCTTTTGTTTGACTTAAGTAGATTTGGCATCTTCTTATGCAGTCTGTCTGCAATCATGGGTTCAGTGTGTGAGCTGGGTTTTTGACCCAATGCATATTAAAAAGAATACCTAACAGCTGAAGTTTTACACATGTTCATCCATGTGGCAAACATGTTATATACCCTTGAGGGAAAACATACCACACTTCTAGAAGCACTGCTGTAGAGTGTTTCCCATACTTTAGGGGGCATGAGAAACACGAGCAGAGCTTGTTAAACTACAGATTCCTGGGCCCTTCCATCAGAGGTCCTCATCCAGCAGGGCTGTGGGGGGACCTATGACTTTGTAGTTCTGACAGTTCCTCAGGAGATGCTGATATCCAGGGACCACACTTGCAGTAGCACTGGCCTAGAGAACAAAACTCATTCTCTATTTCCACTATATATAGGATTCCTCATCTGAAGATGGGGATAGCACCTATTTTAGAGGATTTGTCTTAGTTCATTCATGCTGTGATGTAGCATGCCATGGGCTTGGTGGCTTAAACAACAAACGTTTACTTCTCACAGTTTTGAAGTACAAGCTCAAGGCGCGGGCTGAGAGAAGAGTCATTTCTCTTGCATTTCTTCTTGCCAGGGCACTAGTCCCATTCCCAAGGGTTTGTATTCATGACCTAATTACCTCGCCAAGGCCCCACCTCCTACTACCATCATGTTGCGGGGTGGGGGGGGGTGAGATTTCAACATACTTATTTTGGGGGAATAAAACGTTCAGTCCATAACAGTGTTTATTGACATTAAATGAGTTACCTACCATTTGTAGAGCCCTTGGCACATAGTGGATGCTGTATAAAGTGGAATGATTTTTCTTGGAGGTATTCTACCTGTTTGGAGGTTGTAGGTTGTTTTTCTTTGTTTGTTTGTTTGTTTTAGCTGTAGGTTTTCTTAGGGTTTTGCTTGAAGCTCAGACAGGAAACACAAGGACTTCTGTCAGGTTAATTGTGGTTGGAAGTTCTAGTCCTAAATTTAAACCTGTCATCCAACTCTGGGTGGCCAAGCAGTGCTCCAGCAGCTCCGGCCAATGTCTGTCTTACAGAACCCTGGCCAGAAGGGGCAGTGGGGTGTCCATTCCTCTGTCAAGTGCTGTGTGGAGGGCTGAGGAACAGGGCTGAGTGGAAGTGGATCCCTGTCTACTGCTGTGCTGACCATGTGCTGAGAGAGAGTTAGGCAGATACCGTGCGACTTATAATTTGATTAAATGATTGGATTTTTGATTTTGGGGAAGCACCCGGTAGTTGAGCCCCATTTCTGAGCTTGAGATGCTCACCGGTGTGAGTCCAAAAGGGAGACAGGACCCTGATTCTGTTGCTGAAACCCAAAATCCCTGATTCGTTTTCCCCAGCCTCTGAGAACCGTGGGAGCCAGGCCCAGGATGGGAGAGAGAACTCATGTAGGTGAAGGCGGAGGTGGGGGCAGCATCAGGCTGTTCCTGGGGCGTCATATGTGGCAACTGTGGCAGCGTCCTGGCATTTTTGTCCATCTTCCACTCTCGGCTCTCGAGCTCTTCCATCAAAGAGCTTTTCAGTTTACTTGGTAAATGATGCTGAGCCGATGACGACAGTGTTAGAACAGTGAAGTGACACACCCAAGACTGTTTCAAAGATAACTGACCGCCACCTGGAGCATGGACTGGAGGACAAGTGACTCAAGGCAGGGAGACTAATGATGAGGCAGTTACCTGAGGAAGCGAGGGTGAAGGTGAGAGGAGAGAGGAAGACACATTTAGGAGGTAAAACTGACCAAGTCTGATGACTGGAGGCCTGCTTTTATCCCTGAACTTAGAAGACAGAAGGGAACTTTCGGTTTTGTGCACAGTGTTAGTTGCCTTTCAGGGGTAAGTACCCATTTTGTTGGCAAGGTGTATCCCCACAGGTAGGTGGGAAAGCCAGAGAAAAGGTTATGGAATAGGATTGTGTCCGGAGGACTCCTCTCCATCTCAAGTCTTTTCAGCTCCACAAACACGGAGCCTTTACTAGATGTTGGACAATCGTAGTCATTTAAGAATACCATTGCTTTTGATTTTGGTGTTGAAAAGGGATAGAGGTGCAGAGGGGGGGACCCCCATGATCTCACGCAAACACACACAATTACACAACACAAAGCGCATGCCCACGGTGGTCTTGAGATTTCCTCGAGGGCCCAAAAGAACCCATGTGGAGTCTGTACTAGGACAGGGTATATACTGTGGGTTCCTGACCACCTTCATAAACCTCTGTTCTTTCCTCTCATAAATCACCCACTGAGTTACCATCTCCCAAACACCGTGAGTTGTAGGGTTCACAATGAAATATTCCTTAGGATCAATGAGTGTACAGTAGACTCTGAGTTAACTGACATCCATGGGGACTGGTAGATGCTGGATAAATGTAAGTAGACTCTCTGTTAATCAGAACTGAAGGAATTTGTACTCTCAAGCAACCGGCAACATCTCAAGCAAAAAACGTTTTTGCCCATTGCTTGAGAGTGTCGGTTGCTTGAGTTCTGGTTACTGGAGAGTCTCCTGTATATGCACTTGCTCCTTGGAGTATGTTTATGGTCTCCTCCCCTCTTTGGAAAGGCTATGGGTAGATCCAGAGCACTGGCTGTTCACACACCTAGCTCCTGCCTGCTTTTCCAAGGCCCTTTTTGTTCAAGCGTCAGTGCTGGTTTGTAAAACACGAGCCGAGTTGGGGGGAAAAGTAATTACAGTTCACATCTGTTGTTTCTGCTGACATGACGTAGAGCCGCCTGACTGCCCTTCTTCCCTGTTGCTTCTCTCATTCTGTCCCTTCCGTTCTAGGCTGACTCCCACTCTCTCTCTCACTTGCTTTTCTGTGTATCAGAAAACCACACACATGAAAGGTAGCTGGCCATCTCATGGTCACCAGGTAGTCCGGTCTGGAGAGCCTGTCCACCTTTAATGCATCAGGATGCCAGGGCCCTGGTTGGCCACCCAGGGACATCTCTGGTGTGTTCCATTTCCAGAGGCCATGATAGGCTGTCATTCACATTTAGATCTGAAACCAAACCTGCTCGTGGATTAGACCCATCTAGGAGGCTTTTGTGGCTGTTTGAGATTGTGGAGACTTCTGATTGCCCTAGAGGGTGTGTTTGCTGTTTGGGTACTGTCCTCACTGCTATCCCTACATTTAATAATGTAATATGTTAGTACTTGGTGACAGAACCATTCACACCTGTATCCTAGGACCACTACCAGATCCCTTTTACTAGGCTTGCAATGCGCTGTTATTGCTAGGGGGTACTCTGGAGTCGTAATCGCCTAACTTCGGAGTTTCCACATGATATTTTAGCATTAACCATGTTGAGCAGCGTGGCATTGTCACCTAAGGATCAGTTTGTTTTTTTTTAAAGTTTCAGCAACTGCTATTGCTACTTTATGTATTATATAAAGAAGGAACATTTTAACTCTGCAGGATGTAGGAAAGATGTCCTTTTAGGATGAAGGACAGTGCTTTACATTAAATAAATGTACATTTATTTTAAACCTAGAATGTCTTCTTGATAGGAAGAATGATGTTTCTTGAAACAGTAGAAGCAGTGCCATTTGGCTTCCCAGCCCTGTTGGAGGAGCAGCATGGGAATGTCCTTTCTAAGAGTCTTCTGTAATTTTCGGTGCAGTGCTGTGCATCCTGCGGGCAGCGTGTGCCATCTCCCTTCCTGTCCTCCTAAATTCCTTCAGCCTAAGGTGCTTAAATGTTTGCCATGAATTACACAGCTTGCCATTATTTTATGTTCAATATTCATGGAACATCAATTTATTGATTTGAACCCTTATACACACATGTACACACACATATTTCTTAATCATATAAAACTTTATTTTCTTTTTTATTTCCTTATTGGTAAAAAGTCATGATATATCTCTTTGATGATTGCTCTGATTATAATCAATGTGGTCACTGATGAAAACTTATTCACTAAATACTAATGACTCATGCTTTTATTAATATGCTGTTATTGACGACATGCCATTTTTGTAGGAAAATAGAAGGTTTGACAGCTATGTGTAAGTTCTGTTTGGAGCATAGCAAACTTGAAATTACAGCAGAACTTCCAGATGACACCACATTCAGAGTTTTCTTCTCTCCCAACTGTATTTTATGTACTTTTGCCTTCAGAGGCTTGCTACTGCTTCTTTGTCCTCTCTAGTTCAGTGATGAACACACAGTAGATCATGAATAAATGCTTTGTTGGTTGCTATAGGAACTGTGTAGCCAGAAGTTGGTCAAAGTTCCTAAGAAACAGGGCAGTTGAGAATTTGGTGATCAGCACGTGGTTATAGGACAGTCATGTAACAGACACGTGGTTGGGGTAGGGGGAAGCAGTCGAGGCTTTTCAAGGGTGGACGTGAAGTGGGAGGTGAAAACTGATTACCAGGATGATGCAGCTTTTTGTAGGTCACTAATAACTGTGGAATTCAGAAAATTGTATTGTTTAAATGGGATGACATTTTTTTGGCTCAATCACTTTACCTCTGGGGATTCCAAGGAGTCCATTTTTGTGAAGTGGCTTATTCATTCATTCAACAAATATTTATTGAGCATCTGCTATGTGCTAGGATTATCCTAGGTGCTGGCAATATAGCAGTGGATAAGACAAAGCTTCCTGCCCTCAGAAAGCTCATATTCCAAGGGAAAGTGATAGGCAGGCAACAAAATAAATAAATGTACCATGGTCTAGTTGATGACGAGTGCTCTGAAGAAAAAGGAAATAAAGACTAGAGCTAGGGCAGACTGGGGCTGCGGTGGTGGGTTCCGGTGTAAGCAGGGTAGAGAAGAAGGGAAGCAGTGCTGGTGCATGGTAGTTTTCCAGGGACCAAAGCAAGATGTACAGGAGGCAAGAGGCCTCAGGTTCTCTGAGTGCAACCTGACTTTGCATTCCAATTAACAGTGACAGCCCACTGCTTTCAGATAGGAGATAAAGTGGAAGGAAAGCAAACGCTTGATAGTTGACCTGACATTCACTGTTGCAAGATTGGGAATGTACAATAAATGTCACTGATGGAGCAATATTCATGAAGTAAAAATGTCACTTTTCAATTTGGCATAAGGATGGTTTGACATGTATTAGTTGTGCACAGAATATTATCATAATTAATGCATTAGTAATGCAGCTGTCCTTCCCCCCCCCCCCCAACCAAATTAAAAAGGAGGAAGTGTAGAGAGTCAGGTGAAAGAGCAGCTCTTGCCCTGATCCGACCTTTTCTGCCAGCATTTGTCTCCTCCATGGCCCTGCCTCTCTGTGGCACTGCCTTCTGATGGGTCTCAGTCCAGATGTAGCCATCTCAGTTCCTCTCTCAGTCCGTTACAAAGTATTTCTAAAGGTACGCATGTTTACTATAGAAATGCCACATGAAATCAGGAATTTAAAAATCTCCCATAGCACACCATCCAGAGAAAAATGACTGCTAGTATGTTGGTATTTATGCTTTAGTCTATTTCTTCTAATTATGTGTATTTACAAATACACTCTATATAGTTGGGTGATCAATTTAATACATAATAAATACTTTTTCATATTAGTGGATGATTTTTTTACAACTTCTAATGGTTGTGTGGTATTTCATTATACAGAGATAGCACAATATAATGAACTAATCCCCTCTTATTGCCATGTAAGTTGTTTGTCTGTTTTTGCTATTATAAACAATATATTGTGACAAGCACAAATGTAGCCAAATCTTTGTACGTATCTACGATGACTGACTTTGGTAATATTCCTAGATGTGGAGAGATGGGAGTATTAGTTATCATTGCCACAATAACACTGCACAACAAGTAAACCCTCAGTGGTGTAAACAGAAGTGTTACTGTTCCTGTGATGGGTTAGCTGATCTTGGCTGGACCTGCTCTCATGACTGGGCATTGGTTGGCTGGTTGGCTGGCTGTTGGCTGGTCTAGACTACTGGGGTGTACCTGGGGGAATGTCATGATTTCTTGTTCTGCATCAGGCTGGCCCAAATATGTTCTTGTGTCATTGGTAGAGACATGGCAAGCTCATTATTAGTCATGCTTTGCATCCCCTGCTTGTATCACATTTACTAATAGGAAGCAAGTCATCTGACTCAGCCCAGCAAAAAAGATCAGGGCATTCTGCCCTACTCACAGCTGGCAAAGTCATAGATTTGGGAAGGGTAAAAAATTAGGGCCCAATTTGCAGTCTCCTTTACTAGTTAAAGAGGCATCCATGCTTATTTTTAAGGCTTTTGTACTAGATGTTTCCAGATTGCTCCACAGAAAGCCTGGACCATCCTCCTTCATAGTGTAAGAGACTTCTCAGTTTTCCAGTTGTCTTTACTCTTGCGGATTCTGGGAGTAACTTACGACTTTTCATCTTGGCTGTTTTGATTGGCAGCTTTACCTGGCTCTCTGAGTGGAATGGTTCTCTTCGTGGTAATTCTTTCCCTGTGGAGTACCCCCCAGAGCTGTTCTGCTAATCCTCTTCCCCCAGTTCCTTCTGTCCACTTTACCCTGCACCTGTGCCAACCAGCTCAGCTGTCTGGACTATTCAGTGTCCATAAGAGCACTTTCCCTAACCTCTGTGAGTCTGCAGGCTTTTACTACATGCCTTTTATTCTACCACCTACACCAACAGTAGGACCATTGCTGGTCCTTGTTATTCCCAGAGTCCCAGAAATTTTTAGGGCCAGAACAGAGCTAAGAATCTAATCCTGTTTTTTGATACACTCTTCTTCCAAGGCTGTAACTATTAATAGTGCGTGTGTGTGTGTGTGTGTGTGTGTGTGTATGAGTACAGGGATTAGATAAAAATTTGCCAGGCGAAAAGACTGGAAGGAATTAACCATAGTTAATATTTTAATATATCTCTGTGTAGAGTAATTATAGGTGAATTAAAAAAAGAACAACAATAACATTGTGCACAGAAACCGAGAGTCAGAAAGGTTAAATGACTTGCCTCCTATCCTACAAATAAATTGTAGCAAAACTGATTCCACCCTGTTACAATGATGCTGGGTTCATGCTCCCAGGAGACAATACTCAGGCGGTCTCTGGGGCCCAGCTGTCTTTTGTTTGATGGTTTGTTTCCCAGCATCATTGGAAATTTGGATTGGTTTGGTTTTAGAAGAGAAATCTGCATTTTTTAGGGTTCATGGGGAAATTCAGAATATTCAAAAAATGATTGAATTATCTAAGCCAGCTATGAGTGTAGTGTGCATATGAAATCTTGGTGCATCAGTTATCCCGGCTTCAAAATTTGACATGTGATTCAGCTAAAGAACACATTTTATCTGTTAAATCATATTAAGGCTCCTGAGCGGATGCATCCCGAGTTCTGGGCACATAATTTATCATAGGTATCACATGGATTGTATGTAATTACATTAATTACTTAGTATATACAAAGGTAAACTCTGCACATTTGGAATAGAATCAGGTAAGCTTTATAGGGATATCTAAATTGGTTAGATTGATTAAGTTTCTTGCTGTGGGACAGTGGAGGGTGGGTCACTGTGGCAAGTGTTCTTCCTGGAGCTCACCTGCCCTAGAGTGAGTCTGAAAAACTGGGGATTGGTTAGGAGTGCAGGGCACTGGCCTTTGCCCATTGAAATGGTAGCTTGGTCTGTGTGGAAATGACTCTGGTTTGTTTCCTGTTTGCCCTTTGTCTTATTTCTCTTTCATTCAAACTCAGTTTCTGGGTATCCCAAAAGAAAAACACCAGTGATTCTTCTGGAGAGTAGGGATTGGCTGAAATATTACTGTGGTCATGAGTAAGAGAGACATACTTTGAGGAGCCCTTGACCTGGAGAACACTAAAGGATGTTGGTGTCTGGGGTGTCTTATTTTCAGACAAAGTCAGATGTTAAATTGAGGCCATTGGGGCCAGGAAACTTGCCAAAGTAGTACCTTTTACCCACTTAGAGCTTTCTGGAAGCCTTCTTGGGTCATCGAGGATATACAGTCACTCAGAAATGGAAACAAGCCAGTGGGAATAAAGGAATTGGGACCTGCAGCCACTTCACCAAGCAATAGGAGGGGGAGTCCCACTTCCCCCCCAAATGACCATCTAGAGATTCTCCTTCCTAGTGCTTCCATGGTGTTTGCTTTCCCTTGTGCCAGGGGACTTGCAGAGAAAGACTGTCCTGGAAGCTGGGTTTTTGCAAGGGGGAACTGCCAGTCTGTTCTAGAATTCAGACAGCGACTTCAGTGAAGGTCTAGGAGGGATTCTGTGCTTAGACAGACTCCAGCGTTCATGCTTGTTTAGACTAGATTTCAAGCATCATCAGTTGTCACTATTAGCCCACAGTCCCACCTGTATCCAGACACAGGCTCTTTTGGGACACGTGTGTGCATCTAGGTGCCATCTACTTGTGTGACTTACTTCAGAGTGCCTTGGGGGTACCCTAAGATAGTTGTTGGTTGCTTCTTGATGGGAAAGTGCTCAGGTAGAGCCTGTTGAAGCAAGCACATCCCTAGAAGATTTTGATAAAACTGTTGCAGTTACTGTCTTTCTTTGGGTAAAATATGGTCTTCTCTACTTCTCTAGCTAAACAAAAATCACCAGCTCCATTTCCAGCCTCTATCCAAACTCAGATTTAACTGCTCGCACTTGTTGGAAGACCACAGTGGGTTCCACATGACTCTTTCAACATGTGATTGATACACTTGGTGAAATGGTGGTGTTAGAAGGCTGAGTAAAAAAGGAGGTGATAGAGCCAAAGGACAAGGAGATGAGCTGGAGGAACATGGCAGGACGAGGAGAGAACCAGTGGAAGGGCCCCTTCTCATCCTGCTCAAGGTCAGCACAGTGGCCCCACAGTGTCAAGAGTGAGGTCTATGCTCCATCATCTCAGTTCTCTAGAAAGAGTGCTGATGAGACATGATAGGTAGGAGCATGAAAGCTCACCCACGTTGTTTCGTTTTAGTAAGTCTTATAGCACAGTTTGCACCTTAACCTGCAGCTCTGGCTGGAACATAACCAGCTTGGGGCTCCGGAGGAGATGTGATTGACAGCAGCGCACATTTGTCAAAACGTTCTTCGAAGTCCTCCAGTTTCTTACTTAGCCTCTCTCTGCTGCTTTCCTCTTCTGGGAAATCACAGTAATAATAGAAAAACAGTATCTATCTCATAGGCTTGTTGGGAGGATTAAATGAGTTAATACTAAGAAAACATTGAAAACCCTGCCTGGTGTATGGTATGTGGTCTTGGAATGCTAATTGTTACATTTATCAAAGCTCAGGAGATGAGTTCCCACAGAGGTCACAACCGTAGTGTTGTCGGGAAGATGACAAACGGAAATACGGAGTCATGGTGTACTCTTCCTAACATTCACCAAAATTTTAATTGAGTTTGGGGATAGGGGAAGGAAAACTCTAGATGATTATTGCCTTCTTTTTATACCTCTTATCTTTTAATGATGACCATATACTTATAATGACAAATTTATTTCTAATTAAAAAATCCCAATGCACTTATTAAAGGAGTATTACCAATTCCCACTGAAGTGGAATCTTAAGCTCTCAACTTATTAAATTTAATAGTTTGTATTGGTTACAAACAGATACAAAATCCCCTTGTAAGAAACCCCAAGGGACAGCTACCATTGTTTTGTTGGAATACAATTGGGTCCTAATCGGCACAGTGGTATCAGTAAATCAGTTTGCAGAAATGAGAAATGAACTAGAGTTGGTTCTGGATATCTCTGCAGTGAATTAGCCTTGTGCCTGGAAACCACTCCTGCACCGAGATGCTCGGGGTTGAGTAACAGAATCTCCCAGGGTGCCTTTAAATGTGCACGTGACGGCCATTCTCCCACTTGCTTCACTTGCTGTAAAACACCAGTGGTTCC
Organism: Lyroderma lyra; assembly: GCA_004026885.1. Lineage (NCBI taxonomy): Eukaryota > Metazoa > Chordata > Mammalia > Chiroptera > Megadermatidae > Lyroderma > Lyroderma lyra. Next base: position 23,907 of record PVJL010003656.1, read on the forward strand.
CACGCTGTGGGATTTTGGGTTCTCTGGGGCTGGGAGATTACTGCAGGTGGACTGTGGGTCCTTCCAAACAGAGCACATTGTCTGCCCCCAAGAATGCAGTGACCATTTATTGAACATCTACTATACGCCAGGCAATGTTCGAAGAACTCCCATGCATTTACTAATTCAATTCAGTAACCCAGGGAAGCAGATAGCATTTTAATCCCCTTATAAATAAGTATACTGAGACATAGAGGGGTGAAATAAATTGTCTCAGGTCTCTACTATTAGGAGGTTAGGTCACAGTTAAAAGGCATGCCGTCTGGCTCCAGGGCCACCCTCCTAACCATGGAACCACACTGCCTCTCAGAGAAGTACATATTACATGCACATGGGCTGCCAGTCTGTACGTTGTTTGTAGTTGTTTTTCTCAGATGTTTGTAGGTGCTGTCTGTAGATACAACAGTGACACTGAGTTGACGTCAGCTTTCTGTCATCAGTATTTTCTGTCAGTTGGTCTAAAATGCACATTCTTTCCTGTGGTGATCCTCAAAGTCTTTAGGTATTCTAAAAAGGCTCCGGTCCCAAGGCTGGAAGTCCCCTCTCTAGAGGAAGGAGGTGGGAAACAGGCACACACCACTCCTGTTTCTTTCTTGACCAGCCCCCTCTAGCTCAGCTGATCTCTCCCATCTTCCACCAGGCTCAGTGGCTCGGACTTTCATTCTCTGCGATGTGGATGGATGCTAGCTAGCGGCCTGACTTGGTAAGCCTTGCTTTGGGCATCATCTAGTGAACTACAAAAACAGCTCCATAGCACCCCTCCTCATCCCTGGAAGCATTCATTAGAAGATACTTGTATATTGGGTCTTCTGCCTGAGAGGTCGGCCAGGACTTCAGGAAGGACTGTGTTTGAGTTGTCTCAGGTTACCATCTGGGTTACTTTCTGCCCGTCTCTCATCTTTGTGCCTCAGCCTCTTCATCATCACAGTGTCTTGCCTGTTTGGGAGAGAGGTTGCGGAATTGGAGTGATAATTCTTTGTCATCTTTTTTTTAGTATGATCACTTACTGACTTTAAAGAATGTTGGCTGCTTACTCCATAACAGGCACAGCCCAGGTTCAGGGATTCCAGCAGTGAGCACAAAAGACAAAGCCCCAGTCCTCATGGAGCTGTTACTCTAGGGAAGACAGACAGAAGGAAGAGAATGTGTTGCCAGGCGATGAGTAAGTGCTATGAAGAAAAATAAGACAGGGTGAAGGAACAGGGAAGGAGACGATCTGTTTGTGTAGAAACTCAGGAAAGGCCTCGTGTGGAAGCTGTGTTTGAGCTCATTCCTGAGGATGTCAGAGAGTGAGCCAGAAGGTACCCGGGGCAGGGCTGCCAGGCCAGGGGCGCGGCTGGTGCAAAGGCCCTGTGGTGGGAATGCGCTGGGTGAGCTGGAGGCACAGAAAGGGGCCTGCGCACCCGGGACAGAGGGAGGAAGGCCGAGGGTAGAGCTGCAGTCAGAGCTCCAAGGGGCCAGGTAACAGAAAGTGGGTCTGGGCATGAGACGGAGCCACAGGAGCATTAGAGTGGAGAGTAGTGGGCTCTTACTTACACTATAAAAGGCTAATCACGCTCGCTGCATGTGGGGAATAGACTTGTAGGGGACTAGGGAGTGAGGCTGGAGACTGGTTAGGAACCTTCTCACAGTCCCAGTGAGTGCTGGTCACAGCTTGGGCCGTGGTTTTAATGGAGGGAGAAGAGTTCTGATTCTGGGTGTATTTTGAAGGTAAGGCCGGCAAGGTTTGTTGAGAGAAAGGGCAAGGTGGACACTAAGCACGTTGTCAAGGGTTTTGGCGTGAGCACTCAAAATAATGAGTTGTGATTCGCTGAGAGAGAAGCAGGTTTGCAGGGAAGGTTGGCATCAGGGCTTCAGCTTCGAACTCGAGTTTCAGTGTCTATGAGATACCCAGGTGGAGACATGGAGTAGGTGGTTGTGTGTGTGAGATGGGGGTTCCGGGGGAAGTTTGCATGGGGATTAAGCATTTGGGAGTCTTCAGCACCGACCTACTATTTAGAGGCCCCGGGCTAGACGGGAACAGAGAGCTTTGGGCGTAGTGAGGAGTTCGAGGGGCTCATTGAGGGCGAGAGGGGGACCTTTAGTGTAGAACAGGAGTTGGCAGACTGTGGCTGGATTTTTGTCTCTTTCTGTAAGTAAAGTGTTACTTGAGGAGAGCCATTTGCATTCCCTTATCTAAGGCCCTTGGCAGTTTAGGGCTCGCCAAACCAACCAAATCCACAATCTGGCTTTTCACAGACAAGGTTGGCCGAGGTGATTAGAGCTCAGGAAGATGAGGGGGGTCCAGCAAAGGAGACAGAGAAGGAGTAGCCCGAGAGGAGGGAGGGACCCCATGAGTACTGCACTGCAGGCCAGGCAGCGTAAGAGTTTCGTCAATAGCGTTGGAGTGTGTGACACCAGGCAGGCCCCTTCACCTGTGAGCACGGCGGCAGCACAGGATGGCCGTGAAGATTCCGTGTGATGGTACAGGAAATGAAACACAGCTGTGCCGGGCACACAGCAAGTGCTCAGTAAGCGTGCTGGCAGCACCCCTTTCTGCATGCTTAGCCTGCAGTCCTGCGCCCGGAGTCTGTGCTGGAGACGAGCCTCAGGGCGTTTAAGGACTGTCCCCCAGTCCTTCTGAGTGAGCTCCGTGACATGCTCAGGGCCCTGAGGCAGCAGGAGGAAGGTGAGTCGGGGGTCCCCCACCCTGACCCTGCACACCCTGTCCCCCGAGGACCTTGAAGGAGCACTCTGATCCTCCAGCCTCTGCTTTCACCTTTGACAAAGAGTCTTCACTGAAAGCTTTTGAGCAAATGGCAAACTGCAAATCCATCTTTATGAGATTACCACTGTCAACACGCTTTGTGTAGCAGGATTTGCTAGGCTGGGGCGGGCCGCGCCTGCCACTGTCTCACAGCGTTCGCCTCAGGGCCTCGCACCACGTACTGGAGAGCTGGAGGAGGCTGCACTATCACAGCTCGGCCCAGGACGTGTGCTCCCAGGGAGAGTCAGAGAGAGAGAGGGAGGGAGGCCCTTTGGGGCTCCCCTAAAGATCCTGGCTCCAAGGCTTGGAGAGGGAAGGAAATACCTTGCATGCATCTCTGGTTCGTCATTCATTCAGCACACCTGTGTCACCCCTGGTCCCTGATTGGTGAAGAGTCACAGGAGCCCACAGCAGTGTTTGTCCTTTCAAGGAGGTCATGGAAGGGAATTTAGCCTTTTCTACTCACTTGTTCTTGTGCCTGTGACTGGTCCCCTCCTTTCTGTTAAGACTGGTCCCCTGGTTAGCCTCTAAACCAGTGGTTCTCAAAGTGCAATCTGGGGGCCAGCAGCACCAGGCTCACCTGGAAACTTGTTGGAGATGCAAATCCTAGGTACCACCCCAGTCCATGGAGTGGAGTTCGAGGCTGAGATGTGTGACCTCAGTCTGTTGGTTGACCTCTCTGAAATGGGGCGCCCCTCCGTGGGATATGGGAATAACAACAGCACGGGATTGGTGTGAAGATGAGATGAGCAGTCTGCTGGGTTTACCAAGTCCTCCAGGTGCTTCCAGTCACCCTCTAAAGATTCTTCTAAGAGATGCCCGTTTTTGGACAATGAGAAGTTCCTGCTAAGAGACATGTTCAGATTTTATCCCTTTGCATATCTCGAACCATTTTTAATCCGAGCTAATCTGTCAGTCATTGTTCCAAAATGAATGCCTTCCCATTTTCTTAAAGATCTTAGAGGTTATCTATCATAGTTTAGCCTTTTTTTGAAGACTCAGGACATAATCATGAATATCATTTTTGTTGTGTTGGGTGTAGGGCTCTTGGCATCGTACTCCTGTGTATTCTTTACCAGTTTGGGACTGGGCTGTATTTTTTTTTTTTTTTTGTCATGCTTCAGAGTGTGCCCAGTCAGCACAGACATAAAATAAAGCCTCAAAGAGAAAGCTGGTAATCACCATAGAAAATGTTGGAGGGAAAGGCAAAAACACTCAGTGACATCTCCACAAGTGGTCCCTATCGTGGCTGTGGAAGGCACAATAGAGGGTGTAATGCGGGGTTTGGCGCTTTTCACTGCTTGGGAATTGGTGTATTCTGCGCTGTGGGGTATGCCAGGCACTTGACGGCGTGCCTGGTCGGTGTCTGCGGGTTCCTGGAAGCAGTGGGGGTCTCTGTAGGTGGGCCTGCCAGTCAGGATTCTGGGGCTGGGCCATACGTTTTCCTGGTTACGTCTGTTCTGGATCTCAAGAGGAACAGACCCAGGAATCCTCAAGAAGCTCCCAAGAAGCTCGTCACCGCCGAGTTCCAAAGGAATATCCATCCTCCGAAGCAGGCTGCTCCCTTCGGGTGAATCTTTGCTTTCCTCTCCCTGGGAGAGGATTTGACAACTACTGCTTCCGAAGGACATGTGCAAAGACTTCCGTGTACTTCTGCCCTCCTGGAGGAAGCTTCTGGAAGGGCTGACACAGTTTATTCACCTCCTTTCTAACCCTATCCATACTTTAAAACCTGGTTAAGGTCTGACCTTCCTGTGAAATCAGCAAAGACGTCAGTGTTCATGCCGCCTCTCACCGCTGGTCTGCTAGCCCTTACTGCCTGAGATTCTCTTTGGATCTTAGCATCTTTTGCCTTGTTAGGTAAAGTTATTAGAAGTGTGTCTTACCTTGTTTCCTGTGCCCACGGTCAGCATCCTAGAAAGTGCAAGCTCTTACAAATACAGGATACCCTTGGGGCACCAGCACGCCCACATTTCTACCTGGGCTGAGGAACCTCCTCTGGGGGGTGAGGGCTGGGGCTGGGCTGGACTCCACTGTCTGCCATGGCTTCAGGGCACCCAGAGGCAGCAAAGCCAGAGGGAGGAGCTGAGTGACTTTAAGCCCTGACAGTTGGTGTTAAGCTTCTCAACCAAGGAAGGGAGGTCAAAGCCAGGGACACAATCAAGGTTAGAGGCCACAGGATGAGGAGTTGGCTCAGTGGCTCAGGACTGGGGGCCTCTTTGCTGTTGTGGGGCAGAAACAGGGCATTTCTTTGAAAGGATTCATGCAGGTTGGGTACTCACATCATGGTGTGCTCCCAGGAGTGGGGCCAGTGGAAGCAAGTGTAGGTCCTGGTCTGTGTGGAGACCACGGTGTCCTGCTCTCCCCTCACCTGGGAACACAGGCACTGGACTCCGTTCTCACCCATGGTCCTAGCAAATGAGTTGAGGATGGTGGGAGCTAACTAATCCTAATGTTATGCCTGCAGGCTCCCCGGAATACCTTTTTAAGGCATTTCAGACCTAGAAACATTTCCTTTCTCACAAGGTGGAGGCTTGGGACCAGACTGGGCCATTCCTAAAAGGAAGGTCAGTGTGTTCTCGTTGGGAGTGAACATCTTAAGTACCTAAGGACAGAAAGGGAAGCTGCGTGGGTTTGGAGATGGAGGATGGACCTCTTTCTTCCAAGGACAGTGAATTTCAATGAATTAAAAACAGGAGATGGAAGAAAATGGTGGCTAGTGGCTGTCATCAGAGAAGTAAATGCTGTTTATGTAAGAGAAAGAAAAAACAGGTGATGGGAGAGTGACGTGCACAGACCCCAGGCTTTAATTCTCTGGCGCCTTAGTGATGTTGGCTCTCAGGAGACCTGCTGGTCAGTGGGGCGAGGTTTTTCCCCAGAGGTCGTGAGCTGCGCTCCCGTGAAAGCATTCCGAAGACTCAGTGGGAGTGCAGTGGTCAGTTGCCACAGGGAGCAGAGGTCCTCTGGGGAGAAGCCACCCCCATCTGTGCACAGGGGCAGCGCTAGGCAGAGTGAGGCTTCTCCAACTCTAATGTGCATGCCCCTCACCCGGGGGTCTTGTGCGACGTTCAGTCCTGATTCCATGGGGCTGCCTGGGCCCCAGACTGTGTTTCTGAGTGGTTTCCAGGTGCTCTTGAGGCTGCTGGTCTGTGGACCGTGTTGTGAGTCATGCAGCCAGAGTGGGCACTGGAGGAAGAAGTAGTAGACTTGAGTTCTAACACTGTGTGTGGCCCTCGACAAGTCACTGAGTCTCTGGGACCCCCCTCCCCCGCCCCATTTTCTCAGCGATACTGAAAGAGGGAAATCAACTAGACCCAATCCAGTTCTGCAATCTGGTGTTTCTGATACAGTCACAGAGAGAGTTTGGACCGCCCCATTGCTCTTACTCAGAGTAGCCTGTTGGGCCTGGCAGTTGCACCCATTGGTCGTGCAGTGTGGCCATTTGCTTGGTGCATTCATTGTGCGTGGGTGTTTCACCAGCCTCTGCCCAGTGCCTCTTAGGGTGGATACCAGATTTTACCGTTACGTCCTTTGAAAGAAAGGAGAAGGAGCGACAATTCACTGACCCCCTTGCGCATCTCCGGTCATCGAATTGTGGGGAAGTGGCTTTCCCGACTCCCCCATCACACGTTCAGATTCGTACTGTGACCTCTAGACTTCTCCCGCTCTCCTGTCTAGGAAGCTGGCCCCTGGACCACGCTAAAATAAGGCCTCGGCCTCAGAACTGCAGGTCTGTTCCTCCGAGGTGAGCTGTCCAGTTTGTTCACTGCAATAGTAGCTGCCAAGCCTGTTACAATTATGTAATAGGTTTCTTTCTTTAACCAGGTCCTCAGATGTGTGCATTGTCCTTTAAGTAGTAAATGAAATTAAAAAAAGGAAAAGGCTGGAAATAAATCGGCTTTAAATTGGCTTTACAAAGTGGGGCTGAAGCTTTTTCTACTAACTGCACCTTTTTTTTTTTCCCCTTTGGTTCTTGTTACCTTTGAAGGAGCCAATGGCCAGTGACTTCTTCTGACCCCCTTGAAAGCACCTGGCTTAGCTTTTACTGGTGGCCCCTGGACTGTGGCCTGATGCAGAAGTGGCCCCTGAGCAATGACTCTGTAGATAGGGGGTGATTCAAGAAAACATTATCATGTATCCCCTGGCATGGGGTACCTTCTGCTCCCCAAAGCCCATTCTTTGCTCTGTTTCCTCCTCAGAAATCACTTTCTAATGGCCATGGTGGTTAAACTGAGGAGAAAACAAAACAAAACATGTCTTCCTGTCCAGATGCGTCAGCTGAGGTCCGAGAGGTGAGCCCATGCCTCCGCGTATAAGCGGGACCCTGGATCAGTTCCCTGGATCAGGGCACCCCTTCTTTGCCTCCATAAAACTTCCTGGCACCTTAAATACAGCTTAGGGCCACCTCGTCTGCAGCAGGCCCACTGTCCCACTGTCCCACTGTGATTTAACGGAGTTTCTGATGAATGTGTTTATGATAGCCCTTCCGGCATGGGAGGTGACAACAGGGGACTAAATAACTGCACCCTGCAATATCCAAAGATGGAAGCCCTCGACCCAGGGAGGGGCCGAGAGTGTCACCACAGCTAATCTGTAGTAGGACCCACGTAAACTGCTGCTGGAGATGTGCTCTCGGCTTGCACAGTGCAAAGGAAGACGCCGTGTGGGAGGCGATGCTCGGACGGCTGCAGCAGTGACCCCCGCCCCACATCTGTGCACACGACGTCACGTGGAGGCCGTCCCGAATCCTCTGATTCTGCTCCTCATTAGTATTTCTCCTACGTGTTCCCGGACCACGCTTTCCTCCTTGGTGCATGCGAAGCTATTAACAACAGACACGTGTGGCACGTCTCTAGAGCCGTTATTGCTGCTGGATAGCTGCGTGTGTGTGAAATATTGAACACCCTGCGAGGATTTATAATGGTTTCCTGCCCTGTCCCCTCCGCGCCCTCCCCACCCCCTTTTCCTCTATTTTAAAGCTATATTCACATCTCTGGTTCTGTCTGGAGGAGAAAACCTGTGCAGTGAGAACCCCCGAGGAGAAAATGCCCTTCTCCAGAAGTGCCCTGCTAGAATGAGCACAGGGGCCATTCAAAAGCTAGAGGGCCGCCTGAGGCATAGGATGGGACAGCATTCCCCAGTGTCTCTGGTCTCCATCCCCACTGTGAGCCAGCTCTCCCAGGTCTGGGCTGAGTACATGGAGGGCCGGCCAGACAGTTATCCAATTTCTCAGGATAACCTTGCTAATGCCCTTTCCCAGATCCATGTCGGGGGTCTTTCCCAACTTGGGTGTGTCTCGGTCTCAGGGGACCCTCTGACTTCCTAAATATTAGTCTCTATGCTTCTGTTTTGTCAGTGGAGATGCCAGTGGCTGTGATGTGGGCCTGGGTGTGAGTGAGCCAGGGCTTGAGTGCAGAGCTGACAGAGCCCGGCGAAAAGGGGTTTTGCAGACCACCGACCTCACCAGTGCAGCAGGTCATCTACAGTGTAGCTTCTAAGCCTGATGAACTCTCTCATCACCCCTGCTCAGCCCTCCTGCCCGACCACCACCCCGACTGTGAGGGGCCCAGGCATGCACAACATTGCACTCCTGTCCTGCTGACATCCTGTGCATGGCGTAGGGTGGCCTGCAGAGAAGAGGCTGCTGGGCCTGTGGCTCTGAGGGCCAGGGCTCTGCTTCTGCCACCTCTCCCACACCACTCCACCCAGGCAGGTCCTGGGCACACAGCACGCAGCACACTCCAGGAGCCGAGAGTGACGCGAGGCACTGCCTGTGGCAAAGGGGAGAATGTGTGCTGAGCCTGGCGAGGCGCCGATTGGCTGGCAGTGAGGTAATGCAGTGCAGTCTAAATGTGGAAGCAGCGCGACAGGCATGGAGGGTGAGCCTCCTCAGTGCGCTGAGATGCCTGCCAGCCGGCTGAAGGACAAGGTCTCAGAGGGCTTCTGCAGACCTTGTGCAGCTGGCTGGCTGGCTCCCAGGGTCTCTGTGATCATTACTGTTCCCTACCCCTAAACCCACTGCATTTCTGACCTCTGCTCTTAAGTGGGAATCTCTTAGAGAGGAGGGCTTGAAAATGAGGGTCTGGATCTCAGCAACCTGCCTAGGAAATGATGAGTGGTTGTCAGTACTAGTGCCGAGGCCTGGGGTGGTTTCCAGGGTAGCCAGTGGTTTAACTCCTTTAATGATGTGGGCCTCCCCGTGGTACTTCACTTCCCAGTACGATTCCAGATTCATAATTGGGCCAGGAGTCTACACCCAGTCCCTCCATTCCCTCCCACTTCCTGCTGCCTAGTAGCAGAGGTAATGTTAGCCATGAAGAATTGAGGAATTCAGGGGGACACTGTGGATGTGCTTTCTTCTCTTGAATTTCAAGTCACCTCTTTAAGGACAGAGCTCGCCTCTCTGGAAGAGTCCTCTGAGGCTTAGCAGCTTCTGGAGATCATAGATGGGGCCAAGAAATACTTCGGGTGAATTAAATACATAGTAGTTGAGTGCCTACTATCTACCAGGGTCAGGGGTCATGGGGAGAGATCAGGAGACTCTGGGCTTGCCCTTGGAGTCACTTACCATTCAACAAATACTCCAGAGTGTTTCCTACAGGCCTGAGTTCTACGTGCTTAGGCCGCAACAGTAAATAAAACAGAGTCCTTGCTGTCATAAAGCCAACATTTTAAAGGGAGATACAGATAAAAACAAGGGCGTTATTATAATGAGAAACGGAGGGAAGATAATGCGCTAGGTGGCTGGAGGTTGAGGCTACTTTGATTGAGTGGTTAGGGATGACCTCTGTGAAGAGGCGACATTTAAGCC
>PVJL010003656.1:33602-56956 GCA_004026885.1 Lyroderma lyra
GGGGGGGGGGGGGGGCGCGTGGTGGGGCAGCAGCCGGAGCTTGTAAGGCCTTGGAGGCCACAGAGAATAATCAGGGTGTAAGCTTTAGGGCAGGTTGTAGAGCTGAATGTGCAAGGACAAACATTCTAACAGGTAATGGCAACTTGGGCTCTCCCACCCAGAAGAGGCAGAGCTTGTTGGTGGACTGTGGCAGCCCCGTGTCTTCATGGTGAGGCCACTCCTCCTCCCCAAGGCCCCTTGTGACTCTGTTGGGATGCCGAGTGGCAGGCAGTGCTGTGCAGGGAGACTGAGAAGGCAGCTGGAGAAGACCGTACCTGAGGAGACATCGTTCATCGTTCTCCGTAGCTACCATTCTCCCAAGGCCTCCCCCCCCCCCCAATCATTCTGGCTGTGTCTATTTTGGGTGCTGACTTTGCCCCAGGCCCCATGATAAGTCTCTTATTTGATCTTCATGAAAATAATGGAAGGTGGGTGCTATTAATATAATTGACATTCTACAAATGAGGAAATTGAGCCTCCAAGAGAGAAGGCAACTCCCAAGATGATTCATCTAGGAAGAGTAGAAACAAGCTCCAGACTCAGAAGGGAGACTCTTGGTTGACAGTCTTGGTGGAGGAGGAAACCGTCCCGGGGCCGAGGTACTGGTGGGGAAAGAGGGAGACAGATGTTGAGAGGTAGGCTACATACCATAGTATCGTGTGTCAATGCAAGAGCGATTTTGCACCCCAAGGGGACAGTTGGCAGTATCTGGGGACATTTTTGTTTGCCACACTGGGAGGTCGGGAGGGAGTGCTGCTGACATCTAGTGGTAGAGACCAGAGACGCTTCTAGACATGCAGTGATGCAGGGGGCATCCCCACAACAAAGAATTGTCTGGCCCTCAATGCCACTGATGCCGAGACTGAGAAACCCTGGGTTCAAGTCTTACAGTGCAGACTTCCCTCTGCTTCCTCCCTTTTACTTGCATCTCTGCCCTGGAGGTTATTGCCACACTGCATTTCTAGATACAGAACTAGAATCAGAATGGAAATGCGCGACGACTTCAGGATGGTGCTTGTTTCTGCCTCTCACTGCCATGTAAGCTGTTGTTGGTGCAGGAAGAGGACGAGCCCGATGTCAGGGTGAGCGGGTCCTCCTGTGGTACTGCAGCAGCCTGTGGTGTAGGGGGCATTAGTTAACTCCCTGTGCTCTGGCTTCCCCATCTGTAAAACAGGTGATAACATCCCCCCAGTGATCCCCCCAGGTTTGTTGCGAGAATTCTGCAAGATGATAAGATGTGAAAGCACTTTCCTAAAAGTACTATATAAATGATGTGTTATTACTAGTCATTATGCCACTAATAAAACTAAGCCATCATTATTCTGGCCCTGCAACACCAATTTGCAGAATCAGTAGAGTTTTAGACACTGCGGTCTTAAAGAGCCATAGAGAGGCCACTCCTAGGAAAACAGGCGGGGATGCACGTGGGAGTCACTCCAGTGAGGTGGGGAGACATGTCGTTCTTATTTAGTTACTCAAACATCCTTTGTTCACTTCTTTGTATCATCATTACCTTTAGAAGAAATAGAGTAACTCCATTAATAAAGGTACTACCCTCTTCCCACCCCTGTCGGGGCTCTGGGAATACAGTCTAAACAGAACAATTAACTAATGGAAATGAAGAGAATAGCTCAAGTAATGGATACAGGAGATCACGTAGCATGGACGGGGCTGCCAAAGTTTTCATCATGGTTTTGACATTGGGCCATGCAAAGGAGGCTGGGAAAGGTTCAGGGTTCCAGATCAACAGGCAGAATGTACTGTGGGGATGTACTTTCTTTTTCACCCTGACACTAAGGGCAACACCAGCTGATACAAACCAGCATGTTGCTGAAGAAGATTCTGTGGGCAGTGAAGCCGTCTTGCATTCTGTCTTCTCTGCAGGCCCCGTCTTACAGGAAGGGCTGAGAGAAAGGTCCACTTAGTGAGCTCACTTCAGAAATATGTAGCTTAACCCTGTATATAAAATGCCCCTCTTAACTGTTCACTGGTGGCTGAAGTTCCTTCAAGAGGAAATAAATCTTCCATTTCTGTAATTAAAGAGAAGATCCTCCGTGTTTTGGGAGAGAGAAATAATGCTATCTTAAATTTATTCTACAGTCCTAGCATGTAAAGGCTGAGAAAACCCTTTCGCCAACTCCGTGGTTTGAGTGTAGGCTGTAAGTAAAGGCTGCCTTGCTTTGCTGGGGATTTAGAGTTAGCATACTTCCCATGACCTCAGAGCCCTTTGCTGTTTCTTTTTAGGCATCTGAATCGGGTTGCACAGGACACGGTGAAACACTATTGTTTTCTTTTCTTTTTTTCCAGTCTCTACTTATGTCCTCTTCTAGTGTCTCACAAAGAGCCCCATGGAGGTTCCTTGGGCTAAAGGAGAGACTACGCTGGGGGCCTCTGAGACCTCAGGGCTAGACCTGGCTCTGCATTACCTAGTTTGACCTTGGACAGACCATCAAAACGGTGGGCAATAGGTCCTTTGCCTGTGAAGTAGGAGGATTGGGCTCGATATCTCCAAGGGCCTTTCCAACTGTGAGATGATGGATCGAGGGTAACATTTCGTCTTTCCATTTTGTTCCGGGAATCCTCTTCATTATCACCCTTCAATCCCAACCCAACTTTCTATTTTCATATCTCCGAGTCCCGAGTCCTTTCAGGAGAATGTGAGGGGTGGCCATGGTCAAGGAGATCTAGAGCATGGCCATGACCCAACAGTGTCCATGTCCATGGTTTAGGGAGTTGCAAAGGATGGCCATGGTTCAAGATGATACAACAGTGTCCATGCGTCAGGAGAGTGTAAGTGATGGCCGTGGTTGGTCCCTCTTGGCAAGTTGTTGCCATCTCAGGAAAACATGGCTGGTGAGTTAATGACGGTGGCTTCAGTGGGATTAGGAGCAGAAGGACTTTAAAACAAGCCTTCAGGATGCAGAGCTCAAAAGCTCACTGGCTCACCACTGTGGGCCAACTTGAGTGGACAAGGTGACAAGAGAAAGCAGAGTGTGGACAACCTTACAAAGTAGCAGACCCTGAAGTTCTCATTTTCGTGGATAATTGCCGTAGCCTTCAATTTAGGAACATGGCAGGGTATCTGTGACCATGGACTCCTTTCTCAAGTGATGGAGCCAGGTCCCCTGGCGTGCATGCGACTCTGTTGCCCTCTAGTGGCCAGAATGGAGCAGCATGCACCACAGCTCCTCCGCAGGTAGACTTCTGCAGTGCAGACGTGAGCCAGGGTTTGCAGAGTCCCCCAGGACACAGAGCATCAGGGGGACTCACGGATACCTTTCAGAACGACTTTGACCTGAGATGACACAGAGGGTGCATCATGCCTTCCCTCCTGTTTTGGAGTGGGAGTGGGGCCAGATCTACAGCACAGAGAGGTCTTAGATTGTCCAGAGTCGTGTAACGCCCAACTGCACGGCTGCAATGCGCCTGCTTCTTTTGAGGTCAGGTGTCTGTGTTTGCATGTATCTGAGGCACCTGGAACCTGCCGTCACAGTCACACATTTGCTGGGTCACTTCTGACTCGAGCGTTATGTGGCTTTCCAATTAACACTTCTCAAGGGGACCTGGTTTAATATGGTTGAGGCTTTTTAACATTAGGCTTTGAAGAGAGGCTTCCATGCGGTTGTAGCAGAGGGAGCTAGCAGCTTAGTAATTGGCTTGGGTGTGCGGGGGACCGAGGTACTCTCGGGGCACTGGCCATCACCAGGACTCAGGGTCTCTGCAGAATGTATTATTGTGGTTCATACTTTAACTGACTTTTTGGGTAAAAATAAAAGAAGGTCTAGGTGAAGATTATTTCAGGAAAGGTAGTAGTACCCTTGACTCACACGAGATGGATTGCTGAAGGTCATGTGTGCTGGTGTTCTTGGGCTCTGGCAAGGAGTGCTCAATAGGGTTCCCTTACTCTGACATTTGCCCTTTGTTGTGGCAGTTAATGTGATGAGTGTATGGTAGGATGAGGAGGTAGCTGTGTGACCTCTACTGCCAGGAGAGGGTCCACATGTGACTCCAAGGCTGGAGCACAGCTGCATTTGGTAATGCCAGCTCCCCTTGTCCTCGGGGCGGGAATGCCCAGTTTCCCCAGCCCTGTCCTTCGATGTGAGTCCTGTCCTTCTATGTCCCCTTCCAGCTGTTTAAGTCATGGGGAGGATGGCGGGGGAGACGGGACCTGGCACGGTGTTGAAGAGAGGCTCTTCGGAAAACACAGAGGCTTTCCATCTGTGGGCATTTGGAGCACACCTTATGCTGGCAAAGTGATAAGGGGTTTAAACGATCTTCTTTCACAGAATACTGCTTTTGTTCCTTTGGAAATGAGGAGCGTGAATTACCGTTTTTGCTTTGTAATAGGAATTTAATCTTTCTTCTCGCTTCCCACTCTCTCAGCATATAGTTAACAAACAACAATATGGTGTCTTCTAGTGACAGTTCACCTAAAAGTAAGCCTTTTAGAGATGGTTTAGCAACACCACAGCCCATGCTCCTTGCCTGCACACCTCGTGCCTCCCGAGTTTCAGACTCACCATTGGTTATTTCCCTCTGATTCTGTGCCTCTCCGGCCCCCATACCTGTCCCTAGCCCTGCCTGCATCCATGTTCATCATTTACCTAGTCCTGCTGACTTTTTGTTAACATGGCCCGGACATTCTTTTTTAACCACATTGCTCTATGCAAAAATCTTGTTAGCCTTGGGTAGTCCTCATGAGCTGATGTGTCAGGGTACCTGTGGTGATGCTAAGGTGTTTGCTGGGAAAAAGGCTAAGCGGATAGGAAAGAGAGGAAGAGTAAGCAGGAGGGACGGGGGTTCCACGAGGAGAGGCTTGTTGGGAGGTGGTGGGAAGATCAAGTGTGACCAGCCGAACGAGGCAGTGGATGGCACGAGGTGACTTAAGCAGTTTCTGGAAGTGTTTCCCTGCGCTCCAAGCATTGCCATTCTTTCCCAGCTCACAGATGGCTGCAGTACCACCTTCAACTAGATTCAGTCATATGTCCTTTAGGGGTAAGAGGAGTGCCACATGGCGGGGAGGGGTGTGCAGAGGGCATGGAGAGCAAGTTCACTTACTCCCAGTTTTGTCCTTCGTTGACTGTGGTCCTAGGTGCCTGACCGTGGAGCCACTAGTGTTTGACCCACTTCCTCCTGGCCAGCTTTCTCCTTCCCAGTCTGGCCGTTAATGCACAGCACGGACGGGGAGGGGGCTGGGACTTAGGGGAGAGCAGGTGGCTCCTACCAGCTGGTACGAAAAGTGCCCCAACTTCAAGACATTTATATTTCACTCGTGACAACCTTCCCTCTCACATGTACTGTAACAAAGTCAGGAGTGTGTGCTTGTGTGTCCTTTTGGGGCTCCCTTCCTCTCCTCCACTTAATGCTGGCCTCCATGTTCATACCCGATCACAGAGTTGAGCGGCCTTAGACACACATCCCTTGCAGGTGGATCTACTGGCTTTTCTTTTGGCATCTGTGGCATCTGGTTGCTGCCTTCCTTCATTCACGTTTAGAGCTCTGTATCTTTTGGTTGCTTATGACGTGCTTGTGTTCCTGAAGGTTCTCTCCTTGGCCCCTTTATCTTCTCCTAGCATCCTCTTTCTGGATGATCTTGAACATCACCTTACTGTTACTGAGCCGCAAATTCCCATTGCCAGCCCAGATCACCCTCCTGGACTCCAGACCTGTTTCTAGCTTCCTTTAGACATCTCCTACCGTTGGTCCCACAGGTACTTCAGATAATACGTCTAAATCTGGATTCATTCTCTGCTTCACTAGAATGATTTCTCTGTGTTTCACCAGAAGAGTGGAAATGAACGGAGTGAACAGGAGACTTTCATTTCTCTGTTGCTTGATAATTACATATAGTTTTTCTCTTGCTCACCCATCTGCCTCTTGACCTCTCATGTCTAATTTGTCAATAGGTCTTGTAGTTCTACCTCTCAAATACCTTTCCAGGCTGACTCTACCTCTCAGTGTTTACTGCAATGCTCTAGTTCAGGGTTTCATTGCTTTATTTGGCCGCTGACATTTGCCTCCATGTGTCCAGGAGCTGCATAAGGTTAATCTCTAAAAGAAAATCTGGGTACAATTTTTAAGCCAAATTTTATTTAAAATTTTAATGACATCTGCCGTCTTATGGAAGGTCTTCAAACACGCTATTACAGTAACGTGGATGAGTATAAGAAAGGCCAACAGGTACCTTTTAGTGGGTTCTTGGTTTAAAAGAACTCCACCTGTGAGACAACATTCCCAAACAATGCCCGGGCCATTCTTTGGGGTCATAGGACAACTTCATGAGTAAAATACAGACCATCTTTATGACAATCAATTTTCTCTTATGGTTAGCTGATGAGGAGAGTCCTTCATGGAAGTTTTTATCTTTCTGTCGCTGGGAGAGTTTTGCTACTTTGAAAATAGACTCCTTTTGTCGTCCCCTCTCCCTCCATCTTGGTTCGTCCTACCCCTCGCTGTGGATGCAGCTGGTGAAACGTTGACGCCGCCTGTAGTTTATGCTGTCTGAGTTACTGACATGCTCAGTTAGATCCTCCCCTCCTTGAGTTTCTCCTTAAAGGTTAAAATTGTGTCTCAGAAAATCTGGTCATTCAGAAGGTTGGGCAAATGCTCAGCGTTCCTTCAGAGTTAGCCTTTGCCTGCCTCTGAAGGGCAGCCTTAGATGGACCGAGGGGTAGGGTGGGCTGCTTCGCGTGAACCCCAGTGAAGTCATCTGGATGTGCTGCCGACCTGCCTGCCGCTCAGGAGGAGTCTCAAGGTCTTCTGTCAGCCCCCTTCTGAACGCTCACAGTGCTCCGCTCCATAGAAACCACTCCTTGTGATGTCACCGTCAGAAAACAATTTTCTCTTTGAATACACATGGGATATAGAGGCTTCTTCCAGGAAGAAGTTTGGTTTACTTTTCTTATTAGCTTTTTTATTTTTTTTTTATTTTTTATTTTTTATTCCAAGGAAATCTACTTCCACACACAAGTGAATGTCCTTCTCCCATATGACCCATGCCTTGGCGTTTGGAGCCTGACTCGTTATTGGGTCAGTCCTGCTCTCCGTTCTTCTTGGCCTCCTGTCTGGGTCACCTGGGTTCTTTCATGATGGTCAGCAGAGACTGATCCCCTGAGTGAGCAGGTCTGCCGCCCAGAACAAAGTGAACTGAGTCGTTGTTTTAACTCTTTCTGGCTGATACATCACTCTGGGTCAGTGCAGCATTAGTTGAAAGAGTAGTCAACTGAGGAGGAAACTGTTGGGTCTCCAGGTGACTCTGAGAGTCCTCCAGCTGAGGGAGATTAATTCCTCATCAGGGAGTAATGGGCCCGTTTGCAGAGCGTTTAGACCTTGATGGAGTCAAATCCCTCTGATTTCTCGTGGCCTTTAGCCCCAGGCGAGGGCTAGGAGTCGGGACATTCTGAAGCAGCCCGGTGTCTTTGGAGTCCCTGATTAAAGATAACTTGGGTCCTGTCATGTCTCATAAACCCACTTTGGTTCTGCATGAGAGACTCTCCTTCAGGATGACCTTAGCTGGAAAAAGAATGAAATCACAGACTCCCTTCATCTGTGGCCCATAGTCTGGCTGTTGGGGTCGAGAGGGCATCAGGAGTCCACAGACCTGTTCTCCACTCAGCATGAGCGGCAAGTGGGTACCCTGGGATCTTCCATTTCCTAAGTCAACCATTTGTTTGTAGCTCTTTGTTTCTTGCTTGAAAGGTAATAGAGAGTTAAAAACAACAACAGCAACCACAAAAAGCAAACCAAACCAAACCTCCAAACAAATTTGTTAGAAGCAGCATGCCCCGCTGCCCAGGCCTGAAGTTGCTTCCTGCCCTTGGCCTTTTCCCAGTATGCCCAGGGGTTTTCTCCATCGCCCCCTGTGGCTCTGCCTTCTGCCCTGTTTGTTTCTGCAGCATTAAGGGGCCTGCCTGCTTACTTCACAAGGACCCTCATTTCTTTATGCATCATGTTCTTATTTTTCAGTCTTGAGGTTTGCAATCAAGAGTCCTTTGACTGAAATCCCGGGCTGCCTGTAGCAGCTGTGGGGGTTCCTGGCCAACTAAATTGCCTTGTCCTACGAAGAACAAATTCCCTTTGACAGCACCACTTGTGAAAAACAGAGCAAGCTTAGAGGATCTTACAGATAATTTAGGGAAGGAGAGGCATTGTTGGCGGGTGGTGGGGAAGGACATAAGATGGATTAATGTTTTTTTCTTTATCACTTGGCATGTTAAACTTAATTATATTCCTTGAGAGACCTCAAAACAGTCATAATTAGGAATTATGATAATAGCTGCTGTTCATTTTACTGCTTGCCTCCTTGTGACTGTGGGCTGTGATTAATACCCATCAGCATCACTAGGACAAGGGCCCTACTGGGCCCTTTTTGTCTTTGGATGACCAGCCTCAAGGGTCAGGGGCACCAAAACTAGCCCCACAGTCGAGTGACCTTCCTCGACTGAGTGGAGTTGTAGGGAATGAAGTTGTTGGCAGTGTCACTCATGACTATAAAAAGAAGGATTTGCTTCTCAGATTTTCTACTCCGTCTTCTGTCTTTGCTGTTTCTAATTATTTTGGGGGGAGTATGAAATTACAAACATCATTCAGTTGTTTATTTCTGTGCACAGAAAAAGGAGTGTCACCAGGATATCCTTTCATGCTATGATATGTTCCTACAGAGGACTAACCCCACAGGGAATATGAAATGGGGACCCCCCCCCCAAGTCAAGGTCTCAGTTGAGTACCAACCACCATAATAGGACATTTAGTTTTAAGTTAAGACAAAATGCTCTCTGTCATCCCTGGGATCCATTCTCCCTTTGACTGTGATTGGGGGAAAGTGCGAACCAGCTTACCTCTAACGAAGCTGCTAGTCAGCCTGCCCCGGCGAGGATTTCCAAGATCCTCTTCGTTCTGCTTATTTTATTGGAAAGGAATCCGAGTCTACAGGAGTAAAGGCATTAAATGGGCAGAGAGACACAGCCACTAAAGGTAGGACCTGCGCCTGGCAGTGTCCATGTGGGTGTATCAAAAGGAACCCCTTTACCTCTAGGTTGTTCAGCCTCAGAGGCTTACAGAGTCCTCCTGAGTATTTAGAATAACAGTAGAGATCCTTGTCCAAAGTCAGCACTGTTTTCTGTAACCTCCTTAGGACATGGGTGTTACGATAGGCCAGACACTTAAATGCTGAGTCCTGTCTTTCAAGACAGTCTCAGAGAATATTCAAAAGCCGATTCAAAATACATGGTGGTGAGCTGGAGGGATCCACATTCAGAGCTGTATCTCACAGCATTTTCCTGGAGGCACCGTTTCTAAGAGGTTAGCATAAGGCAGAGGGTTTTGAAATGCCTTCCATAACCTCCTTACCATCCACCTACAAGTTGGCTGGGAGTTCTTTTTGCTTCTCTGGGGTTTTAAGTCATAATCTTCCCTCAGGCTCAAGAGGAAACCTACTGTATTTTGATGAGATAAGTCACCTTCGATGTCACAGTCCTCACTCTCCAAGAACAAGGAATCATTAGTATCTTGACATCTAATTGTGTAAGTGAAAGCACTTCCCTTGGAGCTCAGGGGGAAAAGCTGCACTCTGACACACCAATTCTGCTGCAAGCAAATGGCTGTACCCTTGAAGGGAAAAGAGAGAAACTCTATTCTTGAGTGATGCCGTTGGACTGTTAGAAGAAATCTGGAGGGCAAAAAATCCAAGTGAATAATACACAGTGGGTCTCTGACCCCTTATTTGACATTCTGGTCAGATCAAACTTAATCCCCTGAGATCTTGAGATTTAATGTCACATAGAAATGCTCGTGGACAAGGAGCTTTATTATACACAGGCATGAGAAATATGGGGGCCACCATCTCTGGGTATTTTTCTATCAAATCTTTACTCGTTTCACACTTTCTACAAACACAAGCCCGAAGTGCTATACTTTAACATCTATATTTGTTGGGAGTAAGTAAGTAAGTAAATAAATAAATAAAACAGAAGAATCACATTTCACACATGTTAAGTGGTGTAGTAGTAAGCCATATTTAACAAGTTGGGAAAGGCTTCATTTTTTAGCGGTGTGCAGAATGTCTGCATGTGAACATTTTTCAAAGGAGGGGGAGCCATAATGGGCTTGTTAAACGGTAATGAAATAATCATGCGGGTCAACTGACGAGTCTTCATGTACCTGCAGGGGAGTGCGTGCGTGCGTGCGTGCATGTGTGTGTGCGCGAGCGCATCTGCATAGTTTTAGTATTTTAGGGTTGGTGGAACGACAAAGTGCGTGAAGGAGGATAAATAGTGGCTATATTAAGCAGTACAAAAATGTGAGGAGAATGAAAAGGAGGGAGAGAAAAAAGATGAATTCAGGGAGGAGGACACAAGGGTAAGACTAGAAGAAAAGACGACTTTCTTTTAAAATAGACAAATCAAAGGGATGTGTTTCCCCTTATGGCAATAACCATTTTTTTCCTAGAGCTTTACACATTAACACCCAATAAAACAGATTTGTGCTATAAATACAAGCTGTCTTCAATACATATTTCTGAAATTATTTCCCCCTATGATTCCTTTGTGGCCTTATGTTAAAAGAAAATGCCCTCATCTGACATTTTTAGCTTGGAAATACCAACCTGAATTTTCTTTGGTCGTGCTGTTTCCTTTGCCTGGAAACTCTTTCCGGCTTTTTTCCCTAGCTGAAATACTACCGTATTTTTGCTTGTATAATGCACACTTTTGGGTCCAAATTTGTGAGGGAAAAAATAAGCATGTCCATTATACATGGGTAGTACTAATTCTGTATCCAAATCAATGTTTTAATTCTTTTCTTTATGCCTATGAGTTAAAAGTGTAACTCTAGAAATCAATAACTTTTTAAATAAATTTGTCACATAAAATCTCTTGTACTATAATATGTTAAACAATAAAAGCTAAAATTCCTTTATAATACCAAAAAATAAGTGCCTAAATAAAAGCAAATAAAAATTTGAATTAAAAAATTAAAACCAAAGATTTTTTTTCCCCTGAAAGTTTGGGCCAAAAATGTGGGTGTGCATGATACACGCAAAATACAATAATTCTTCTAGACTAGCCAGCTCAGCTATTTCACTGTCTCTCCTATCTTTGTCTTCTTCCTGCATCTTGGTGCATTTGTCTGCTCTGTACTCCGACAGCACATTATATTAAATGAGCACTTACTTGTTTCTACAACAAGGCTGCACACTTTTTAAGGGCAGGGCTAGGTCGTCTTCTGATTTGTATTCCTAGAGCCTAACACTGTGTCCTAGGTGCTCAATAAACATTCTTTGAATCAGATGTACTGCTATTTTAACGTTCCAATCCTTGATGAAGACAAGGCTTGCTTTTCAGAGGAGATAGTCAACTTGGGGGCACTTCTTGTTTAGCACTTGACAGTGTGTTGACAAACATCACACACTCTCTGGTGCAAAGCCAAATTATGTTCTTCACACAAGGAATAAGATCTTATTAGGGAATAAAAAAATGCAAAGATAATTTTTAAGCAATGTACATGCCTCAGTGTCTGAACAGAAATTGTGATTCCTGAGCTGTTGAGGAAGGTGTTTTCTGTAACCTCCCCGGGTTTCAGGTGGTCTTCATCAGTTAGCCTGTGCCCCATTCTCCTCGGGTGATTTCCTTGAGGTTCTGGTCGGCATGCCTAGAATTTTTATGATCACAGCTGCATTGTCTGCTGGATTTCAGGCTGTCAGGAGCTCTTGTGGGGAGAGGTATGGAGGGAGTGCTCCACCTTGGCCCTCGGAGTACCTAGTGATGTCTCTGTTAATGTGAAGCATTCACTCCAGGGGCACAGTTTTATTACAAGAAGACAGTAGTTTGAGGATTCAGAGATGGATCCTAAAGTATGGAATCCTTTCCTCCTCAGCTTCCATGGGAAGCCCCCTTCCTTTTTTGCCAGTCTGTTTTTTGCTCCAAAGGGACCAAGGTCTAAGAGCTCAGGCAGGACACCTGTTTCTTTGGCAGACGGGGGCTCTCGCTCACTGTTTTGAAGGTGAACTTGATTCCTTTGGCTCAGCCCTCTCTGTCGTCATTGGCCCAGCCAGGAGAAGTATGGAAGTGCCCCCCATTCCCCTCTTTAGGTCAGTTCTGTTATTATGTACCTGCTCTGTCCTTGGCCCTGTGCTAGAGGCTGAGGATACAAGTGTGTAGAGGGCAGAGTACTTGCTGAGTAGCCTTATCATGGAGAACTGTCCAGTCAGAGTTATTCCTATCCAATGTCTTGTGGGAGTGAAACTGGATAGTTCCATTCTGATAAGTAATGTTAGAACTGGCCGTGCTATGCTGCTACTCTTCAATTAAAGCCAAGGTTTGTGTTGAGATGTCTGTGAATGTGTGTTTATTTAAGGAAATGGCAGTCTATTCTTCTTACTCACATCCTCAAATATTCAGAGAGCCTCTGTCGCCTGAGGACATTTTTGGCCTAGGACTTTTAAGATGTTCAAATGAGAGGGCTGGCTTGCAAGGAGTCCTCAGTGGCCTTCTGGGCACCATGAAGCTGGGGGTGGGGGTGGGACCATGGATATCAGGGGAAGCTTGAGAAGTTGGTTAGTGTGTAAGTGATGTGGGAAAATTCTGTTTTTAAGTCTTTGGAATAAAAAAATAGAGACAGGAGGGAACTGGCCATTTACAAAGAGAAAATTATTGAAGCACAAAGAAAGCCAGAGACATGAAACTGATGTAGGACCATGAGGACATTGGTGTAGATGGTAGTAGTTCTAATCTGTGTATGTCTGGGATTGGAGTCACCTGCTGACATCAGAGGTCACAATAGGGTCCTAATACTTCATCCAAGAGAGACGTGCTGCCATTGTTGGCATGCAATGCCACTCTGTAGAACCAGTATCTCCCAGATGTCACTGTGTGTTAAAACCTTTCTCTTTACTATTTTTAACTAAATAGATCCACAGATTTATGTGCATACTTATGTACATACTAAATCCTCACTAGTTGGGGCATGGTGATTGACAGGAGAGCACTGTTTTAGGAAGTTTGGTGCATAGTTGTAGTGTGGACAAGGAAACTCTTTATATTGATCCCTTTGTCACTTGATCCATTGTACTTACTCTCAGGGAGGGATATCTCTACAGATTTATAAATAGCTTTATTCCTTTATCAAGTGAGATGGGCAAGTTATTCAATAATCATTTAGTGACAACCCACAATGTGCCAGGATGCAGAGGCAAGAGTGACTCAGTCAGAGTCCCTGACGTCAGAGAAATTACAGTGTGGAATGATGGTGACTACCATAGAGGTACCCGAGGGGCTGTGGATGCTGGAGAAGGGGCGTGTGACTTGGGCATGGGGCTCAATCACAGAGGCTGCCTGGAGGAGAGGAGGCATGAACTGCATTGTGAAGGATGAGCAGGGCACAGATGGAGAGGGGGTGGAGGGAGAGGGGTTCTAGGAGAAGGGCTTGGCACATGGGGTCGTGTAGCAACTGCAATACTTGGGCAGCAGTGCAGAGGTGGGGGGGGGGGCGAGTACCATAGGCACAAGGCTGCTGGGGCTGCATGGGCCAGCTCACAAGGCACGTCACACCATGCACTCTTCGAAGGGCTCAGGAGTGGAGATTCATCCCGAAACTGGTGACTGGAGACTTGGATTGATGTCAAGAAGGAGAATGACGTGACCATATCTACATGTGGAAAAATTCCCGCGATTTTGATTTGAGGAGGGCGTGGTTAAGGACAGGACGGAGCCTGGGGGAGGTCAGGAGCTAGTGGCAGTGAGAAGGGGTGAGAGGGCACATGCTATTCTAATGAAAGAGATTATTAATTAAGCTTACTGTTTATGAGGATAGTACAGTCAGTCAGGCCTTGGGAAAAGCAGTCCAACTACTTTAAAGTTTGGGGTAAGTAAGGACATGAGTAGGATATCATAAAACAAGGCTCTGGAATAGTCCTGTAATTTGTAGGGAGACAGTACAGTGTAGTGGTTATGCACTTGAGCTTTGGAGTCTGACAGACTTGGATTTGATTATTGGCCTGACCTCTTACTAGTCATATGACCTTGGGCATACTCCTGACCATCAGTTTTCTCTTTTGTTGAATGGGGTAATAATAATACATGACTCAAAGGGTTCTTGTGAGAATTCAATGAGAATGTACACATTCAGCCCCTTTGAGCACCTAGTAAACGCTCTGTAAATGACTGGCCTCTTATTTTTGTAATTTGTAATTGAAAGTCAGAAGAGGGAGATTGTAGTGGAACAGGCATGGTACCGGTGTTCATGGGGGTTACGTTCATGGGAAACGAACCTGTGGTCTTGTGCTGACAGGTAGTAGTGTACAAAGTTTTCAGGACTCTTGGAGAACGTTTGTTCCATGAGCAAATCGATGCATGGTACCAGTGAAACTGACAATCTCAGGAAAAGTAATTCCCAGCCCTCTTTACCTTCCACTGTGTAGCAGGATGAGAGGGAGACAGAGAGACAGAGAGACAGAGAGCGAGAGAGAGACAGAGAGACAGAGAGAGAGACAGAGAGACAGAGAGACAGACAGAGGAGAGATACTGATTCAATTCGGTTAGATATGGAAGGGAGAGTTGTATTTAGGAAGGTGAAGAGATTGGTCAAGGTTCGTAGCTTTTCTAAGCTCATTTAAAGGTGATATCACACTGTCAGTCCATGTAACCAGCATGCAGAAGATTCTATTAAAGTTGAACCAACATTTAAAACTTGGAGATTTTACTAATAAAATAGAGATTTATGGACTTGGTTGAAAAGTCAGATCTGGTCAGCCAGGCTCCTGTTTGTGCCTCTGAGGTCACAAGGGCCACTGTCCCTGTTGGGGGAAAACTTTAGTTTTCTGATTCTCTCAGGGCGGGTCAGGCTGGGGTCTGTGCTGCTCACCTCCCTTATGTGTAACCTGACTGGCTCAGTGGTGTCTGAAGGCCTGTCTAAAAATCTCTGTTCTGTGAAAAAATACATATGTCCTAGAAAAAGAAATGTATGGATTGGGCTGAGGCCAGGTATGGATGTCCTTTGTGAAATGGGTATTTCTATGCCGAATGCTGAACACTCAGAGATCTAAAACCATTCCCTGAGGTTGGCACCAGGTTAAAGGTGAAGCTGTAGGGGGAGTGTGGGGCGGGGAGGGAGAAGTCCATGGAGCAGAAAGGAGGGATCTGTAATGATTGCAGCACCCCAGTCTGCTAAGCTCCGGTAGAACTTTCTGGAGTTGAGAGGCAGCACGAAGGAGAACCGGCTGTGTGGGTGCACTGGGCTGTAGATCGCGTTGCTGGACATGACGGATGTATCAGCGAGCGGAGCGTGACAGCACAGCTCCGTGCTGCCCTTTCGTCCCCAACACTCCCCTGCCCCTGGCCTTCCCTCCCTCCCCACCCTGACATCCTAGCCCCTTGCGGCATTTGCTCCCCCTCCACCTGACTCCCCCTTGCTTTCCTGGCAGGTTCACCAAGAAACAACAAGGTCTCCATGGCAACGAGAAGACAGCTGAAAAATGGCAGCTAAATGCAGCTGCCCCTCATTTAATATCGACTCTGGCACTGACAGAACAGATAATGGGCAATAACACACCATTATGTTGTGGGAAAATGAAATGCTTCAGCAGAAGGCTGTCACGCTGGGGGGATTTATTTGTTACTGTACCAGCGCTGATTCCTCCTCACTTCCCCCGGTTCTTTTTATTCCTCCTTTTCCGCGGCAGAGTGTTTCCTCTCTCTCCTTCATTCCCATTTCCCTTTGTGTAGTTGTCTGTTCCCCCTCCCTCTTTCCTTCCCTCTCACTTATGGGTCTATATGAAAGCATACATATGTAATAACAGCAGTTATTAGCATAATGATTTACAAGCCTCGGAGTGTTTTCCAATACATTTCCTTTTCTTCATTGGGGTGATGAGACAACCGTGTGAGATGAGTAGGGCTGTGGTGCTGATGGTTATTTTACGGATTTTCAAAAGGGCTCAGGGGTTGAACAATTTGCCCAAGGCTGGGTGAGCAAGTAAGTGTCAGAACCTTCCTTCCAACCAGACTCCCTGGCCCTTAACCTGGATTCTACACTCTCTACTGCATGGAAACGGCGCCACTACCACGTTTTCCACTCACTGTATCAGGGCCCTGTTTCTTACAGAATACTCTTTAGCCCCAGAACAAGTCCCCCAAGCTTGGGGACTTCAGAAGGAAGGTCTATAGATCTTGACTTATATTAACAGCCTCTTGTAGGTCCTGCCTGTCAACTGGCCTTGAGTTGTTGATAAGATTGGATTGTTGTTTTTATTTTTTTGAAGCCAGTACATCTCTGTCTGCTCATTACCTGCCATTGTATTGTTACAGGTAATTACGTAATCTTGGCACACAGAAGGGACACACTATACTCTTGGGGCATTTTGGTGGGTGTCAGCTTTCCCTTCTGCCGAAGGACCACAGGGTGCATTGAGAACCCAGGGGCCTCGCTGATGGACCTGAAGCCCTCCTCTAAGCTGCTGCTGCTGCTGTTTAAGTCTTTTTCCTTCGGTCTTCTTGGTCGGGTCCCCATGCAGTTCCCATCTTCTCTTGAAATACTTTTTAGTGGATTCTCTAAAGTCTAGAGATCTGGGACCAAGTTCCTGAGTTCATTTGGTCTTGGGAGGTTTACAAGTAGATTTAAGAATGGACATTCCAATTACGTTTTCATTTCTGGCAGGGGCTGACGCGGAGAGAACTGAACGACATAAAATGGATATGGGCAGTATGCATAATAAATACAGTGGCTTTTTGATCATAGGAAAGAATGATTTGTGCTGACGAAGAGAGCAATGCTTGTATTTCACGGCAGGGGTTTTTAACCTAGGCCCTCTGAACACCTTGAAAATGCATGTAGACTTTTATATGGACTAGGGATTACAGTATGGAGATTCATGCCACTGGCTTTAGCCATACTGACCGCCAGGGTTTTTGTTCTGCTACTTGCCAGGTCTGTAGGTTTGGAAAAGTTACCTTCTTGAGGTTTTGGATTTTTGAACCCTGTGACTCAAATGAGAATTGCTTTTCTGTAGTGTTCTTCTTCTGTCCGTGATGTTTACTTACTTACTTTCTTTTCTTTAAATTTTTGAACACTGAAACTCTTTCTGTGGGTTCTCTTCTCTGGCAGGGGTACCCATTTGTTAGCTGTGGAAACGCTAATAGGCCTCTGGCAGAATGGCCCCCCAGTCGTCGGGAAGCTGAGGACGTCAGGCTGCTGGAGTCTGGTCACTGCTGCTTGATTTCTGTCCCTGTATAGTTGTGTCCTGAGGATGGTTCCTCAGAGTGACATGAACCTTTGTGTCATGTCTGGTAGTCATGGAATGTGAGAAGGGCAGGAACCTGAGATTATCCTACCTCCGCTGTCTGTCAGTCCAAACCCTTTCTCCATGAAAAGCGGCTGCTTTGCCAAAGGCCTGCCTTGCCACCCAGGCCCTTTGCTACCCTGTCTCTCTGCCTGCTTTCGTTTTATTGATGGCTTTAAGCTCTTAAGGGGCTTTACTGCCATCCCTCATCTACAGGTGATATTCTGTGAAAATAGAAAGTATTTTATTCAGAACCGACACTATTTTAGCAGTTCTACTTTATTCTTCAAAAGCAGAAATGGCTGATTCATGAGATGAGTGCTTTGAGGATTGAGAAATATCTTTAAATGTTTTATCATTTTAATAAACTTTAAAATTAGATTTCAGCATGTAGACGACTATTCAGAAATTGCCCCATTACCCAATTTTGTTCATTACTCAAGGAAATGTAAGAACAATATGCCCTTTATCTAGGTTTTGGAATTTTGGAACTTCTAAAGTACTTGTGAATCTAAACTTAGCCGGAGATGCCAGGGCACAGCCTTTAACCCCGAGGAAGGAAAAATGGTGTCATAGTCCACGTGCTTTTTTCCCATAGGAAAGCAGTGGGGCTAACCAGATGATTTAGGGCTTAATTTTAGTATCAGGAGAAGGGCTGAGAATGGGGCTAGACACAGCAAGTAGAATTGGTGGAGAAGGTTGGAAGTGTTCAAACCTACTGTGAGCAAGGAAGATAGCAGCAGGGACAGAAGTCCACATCCCCACCACCAGGGAGGCCACAGAAGGAAATCTAATAGAATAGCTCAAGAAACCAGACCCTCAGGGCACAAGCAACAGCCTGCAGAGAACTCAAGAGAATCTTAAATCAGAAAAGCACACTCAGAAGTCCTGAAGAACTGAAGGGAAGGACTTTCAGGGACCAACATTTCTTAGTAACTTTATTAAAGCACCAGTGAAATAACTGATGTTCATCAAGATAATAAAATCTTCGCCTCTTTGGGTAGGATGGATCTTAGACATCATCTAGCTCTGGGCTCCTCAAAGCGTTTCCTGCAGATCAGTGTTAGCATAAGAACTGTGTTACTCATTCACAAGGACATAAATATTGCAATCGAAAGTCACCTTTTATTTAAATACTTAGGTAGTGGGTCAGTGGATTGGTCTCACTGAACAGGGTATCAACCAGTTCAGTGTTTGTGAACTCACTTGGTAGGTCCCACGTGGCATGAACTGCTGGTTCAGCTCTGTGGCAATGACCTGGATAGATGGGAAATTTAAAAAAAGACAAAGCAAAACGAAATTGCTGCTTCACCACAAAGGCTTTGCAAAGCCCTTATCTGGCTAAAGAGCCTTGTTTTACATCTGAGAAGGTAGATGATTTATTCAGGGAAATCTGGAAAGATAGTGGCAAAACCAGAATGATATTGTACCAACAATTTATTTTTACTTAAGCAAATTATATCCAACATACTTTGTTTCTGAAGGCAGGGAAAACATGCAATATATGTCAGAAATATTCCCTTAAAAATATGGAACTTTTGAAATCTTTGGGCTCTTAAAGATTAATGATTCCTCCAAGGATTCCACATGTCAGAGGAGGTGTTTCTATATATATACACACACAACTGTATTGCCCCACGGAAAACCTATTTTGCACTTTAAGTTTGTTGATCTC
Source organism: Lyroderma lyra (assembly GCA_004026885.1). Classification (NCBI taxonomy): domain Eukaryota; kingdom Metazoa; phylum Chordata; class Mammalia; order Chiroptera; family Megadermatidae; genus Lyroderma; species Lyroderma lyra. The sequence goes on from PVJL010003656.1 coordinate 52,586, forward strand.
TTTGAGGCATTATTTTGTTTCTGGGGATTCTTAAAGAATATAGGATCATGTTAGATGGCAATTTTCTGGGTCAGTTTTGCCCAAGGCACTCTCTAATAGTGAAATAGGTAATGAAAGAACTCTCGTGGGCACTTACAATGCAGTTTAAGGCACTATCATGGTAATGGGCTAGATGGGGGCTCAGCAGCCAGGGGAACTTTAGGGTCTCACTGTGTGACTAAGCCTCGTTCACTACCTAGTTTTCTGTCGTTGAATGGTGTGGGGCCAAGGCAGAGCAGAGCCTAGATGTGCCCTTGTGACACCCCTGCACACACGTCCATTGAGATCTAATTATAAAACTTCACAAATGTGTGAACACGTTTTTCATTGCCCTACTTAGGTTAAACTAGTCATCTCTTACCGGTTCAGGTTTTCATCCAACGATGTGAGTAGTATCATGGGTCACAACACCACAAGAATAACATTTCGTTGTCTAACGTTACACTTTTATTTCACTGGGTCCTGACCATAATCCTATAGAGTTAGCAGGGCAATTACTAGTATATCCTTTGTTATAAGTAAGGAGGATCAAGGACTCAAAGAGATAAGCAGATGTTGATTTTACCTCCAGATTTAAACTCAAATCAACCCACATGTGTCCATCTCCACTGTCACTGCTCAGTTCTGTGCCACCGTCATCCATCACCTGGATGATTGTAGAGGTCTCCCAGCTTCACTCTTAGCCCCTCCAGTTGATTATTTACCTAACAACTAGAGTGCTCTTGTTAAAACATAAAGCATACCATGGCACTGCAAGCTTAAAATCTTCCATGGTTCCCACGTTTTTTGGAATAAAGTCCACACTCTGTGACAAGGTTTGCACAGCCCAACGCAATCTAGCACTTGACCCCTCTGCAACCCCATCTCACACAGCTCTCCCCTAAACTCCTGATCAGTTGCCTACATTAGCCTTCAGACTCATCAGGCTCTTTTCTGCCCTTGCCGGCCTCTCTCCCTGGTCCTCCCAATGGCGAACTGATGCTCATTTGCAAGCTTCAGTCTTAGTTCTGCTTCCTCAAGAGGATTGCTCTAATCCAAGCTTGTCCAACCTGCGGCCCCTGGGCCACCTACGGCCCAGGATGGCTTTGAATGTGGCCCAACACAGATTCATAAAGTAACTTAAAACATGATGAGATTTTTTGGTGACCTTTTTGTTTGTTTTTTATTTAGCTCCTCAGCTGTCATTAGTGTGAGTGTACTTTATGCGTGGCCCAAGGCAGTTCATTTTCCACTGAGGCCCAGGGAAGTGAAAAGGTTAAACACTGCTGCCAGTCCTCGGTCTAGGTCAGCCCCTCCTTCCTGCTCTGTTCTCTCATTCCGCCTGACACTGTCTTCACAGAGCCCACCACCATTCATACGGTGTCCACCTGGGGGCCCCTTTGTTTGAGGGCTGTCTCCCCCACTAGATCGCAGCTTGGTGAGGACAAGTTCCACGGCTGCTTTGCTTACCAGGGGCTATTCAGCACCCAGCTCACTGCCTGCCTCAGAGCCGGACTGCTGTAAATACTTGTTCACTGAAAGCTGAGGGCATAGCAGGCCCAGGAAGACACAGGTGGGCAAGGGTGGTGTGCGACAGCGTCACTCCGCCTCTGAAACAATTCCCATTTCCCTTTGGTTTGGTTCTTACTTCAAGCACAGCTGAGAGTTCCTGGAAGAGCATGTGGCCCGGCACATAGTAGGAGCTTAATATGTGTCTGCACGCATGACCTAATGGGCAATGGAAGAAGGAGTGGTCTTTATACATGGTAATTATTCCCCTGCTGGGCTCTCTGTGACCATATGGTGTTATGTCACTATCCCCAAGTTGCACTGTCATCCGCCTTGCTTTCAGTGGGCTAGATATCCCCCCACCCCAGCCACCTACTGCTGCACTTGAACCTCAGTTGCCTCTGACCTATCCTTTCCCTTTTCCCTGGGCACTGCTGAAGTCTGTTCTGAGTGAGGCAGCAGCTTGGTTAAAAAACAAAACCCCTGATGCATTTTTTTTCCTGAAGAATACCATCGGACAAAGGCTATGATTAATACACATAATTGAAACAAATGGCAGCTAACTGCCAAGAACCACCTCCCAGCTGTCGGAGGAAGGAAATTGCTGACAGCCAGTCCCCACTGAGTGGCTACCAGAAGAGCGGGGCCGGTGGGAGCAGGAGAGAGCAGGCGTCACTGTCCTGCACCCTGCCAGGGCTGCCAGGCCGGGGGCAGTCATGCCCTGAGGGCTCTGTCTCCTGGGTGAGCTTCACCGCAACACTGTAGTGTCATCAGCTTTTGGGGCGGGGGCTCAGAACTGGGCTTTCTGTGACTGGGGCTGGCTGGGCAAGAGGCTCGCTCCTATGGAATGGGTGTTTAGAATCCTGTGTCCCAGACAGCGTTACTGCAGACCCCTGGGTGAATCTCCTGATAAGGTGATAAGATGCCTCTTGATCTGTTTCAGATCTTTTCTTTTGTTCTTTTCTTGTTCAGCGGTCCTGTGCCAGTGCGATGGGGAGCACAGCGGGGAGGAGGGAGGTCTGGGTTTCTTGCTCTTGGTCTGCCTTGTGATTCAGAGCAGACCTTCCACCTTCTGGGGCCTCATTTTGTTCAGTATGTAAGATGAGATACCAGACCAGAAGATCCCTGTCCTCTCAATTCTACAAGTCAGTGTTAGAAAAAAAATACATAAAACGTATGTACAAATTATAAATACATATAATGTTACATCTATTGATCTATCGCTTGATCTTCTATTGCCATTCTTCTCATTCCGCTGTTTTACACTGAGCACCCAGAAGTTATTTGGCCCTGTGTCAGTGTTAATGGAACCTAGTTCCAGTGCAGGACCTCATCCACACATGCATCAGAAGTAGACTGAGCAGATGTACGGTTTTAAATGGGACAGGAAACAATGATACGTGTGTGGTCAGCCTACTGACACCTTGAATTTAGCCCAGTGAGACTAGGCTGACCATATGTACCGTTTGAAAGGGGATGGCACCCTTACTTTCTGCCCCATTTAAAACGGGATGCCTGCTCAGACTAATCGGAAGGCGAGGAGCCCGAAGCCCAGGGCATTCAGTGCACAGAAGCTCCCTGGCCCACCACGCTTATTGTTCATGTACATTTGCTTTGCCTTCGATTGGGAAAAACAAAACATCTCAGAAACCAAACAAGTGAGAAGCACTTGTGCTGGGGACTGAGGTGTGCATTGATATTGATAATGCTCTTTCCTCTGGGTCTTTGGTTGGGAGAATTTTGCCACGGGACATGTATTCACCCAGCTCACCTATGTCATTATTAAGCAGACAGTGATCTTGAAACTTGGGCCTGGAAGTGCTGGGAAGTCCGCTGAAGGATGATGTCAGCTCACCAGCTTTGGAATTAAATGTGCCACAGTCACTGCCCCTCTGGAAAACTGTGCATTGTGAATGCTAAGTCTGAAAGTGTGCACTCTGAACATCAGAGCCCAGGAAATTATTGGGCAAGAACATTCTCCTGGAAGGACTGACCTTAGTGAGCTTCCTCCCTGTGTTCTGTTCTGTTTTGTTGCCTCATTTTACTCTCATACAATCCAGGAAGTAATGCTCCCTTCTCTATATGAATAAGAAAACTGAGGATCAGGGAAAGTAAATTATATATGATAATATAACTAAATTATACTATAACTTTATTATTATATTAGACCATATGTGTGTGTGTGTGTGTGTGTGTGTGTGTGTGTTTACTTACATGAGGGCTGTCCGGAAAGTATCCAGCCATGTAGTATGAAAAAATAGAGGCATTATGGCTGGGGTTTTTCCAGACAGCCCTTGTATATATAGTAACTGCTTTTATTCAAGGTTAACCACTTAGTTGTGGGTATCAGTAACATTTTTCAGTGCTTCGGTGCCAAAGAAGAAAAGCAATTATGTTCTCCAAATAGGAGGGGACTTCTGTAGGGGTTAAATGAGGAAAGTAGCATTATTAGAACTTTAGGAATTTTGTTTCTCTCTCTGCCCTCTGATTATTCCTGTGACTTTATGTGATTCCCTGATGCAGTGGCTGTGTTCTACCAATCACTTTGGGAGCCTTACACAATTGACCTTCAAACCCATTACTATTGGAACTAAAGTCATCTCCTTGAGGAATTCACTTCCGTCTCCAGAAGCCAGGAGCCTCTGGCTGCTACGTGCGTTTTCTGCAGAGCTCCTCCTCTGCCTCAGCTGAGAGTCACAAGGTGCTAGTGAGATCAGAAGCCACGCATATCAGGGAAAGGCTGAGGATTCCTGCCACTTTGTCACTGTCACCTTTTCCTATCAACAACCCTGCTTCTAAAATTATATTTTGAATTTTCCGTGTGTTCTCGCTGCTATGAAGCCC
>PVJL010003656.1:57056-94470 GCA_004026885.1 Lyroderma lyra
TCTAACAAGAAGGCTGCCATCTGCAAACTGGGAAGAGAGCCCTTACCAGATACCAAGTAATCTCTTGGCACCTCGATCTTGGGCTTCTTGGCCTCCAGACCTTTTATAAACAAATACCTGTTGTTGAAGCTACCCAGTCTGTGGTTGAGTGTGGGGGCCTGAGTTAACTAAGATACCTGCCTTGTGAGGGCTAGGAGCTGTCTTTCAGGTGTGTGTTCTTTTATTTTTGTTGCTTTGGGAATCAGCTAACAAGCTGATATACTGATGGTAGGTCCTGAAGAAAGGAGAAAAATGCTAATACATTTGAAACAATCTCAACTTTGAGACACTTTTTAATCAGTTTGGAAAAATGCAGAGAGAATGTTTACTGAGGTGTTGCCCTGGCCCTTTATGTAATGTTTGGCTGGCACGGCCCTCAGCTGCATGCAAATAATGTGTGAGGCAGCTAGAAAAATCACCTGCCTGCACTGCTTCCGGCGTGCTCCCGCTCCCTCTCGTGTCTTTATTCATGGTAAACACATCGATACAGAGTGGCTGGCAGATGAACACTTCTCTGTTAGAGGACACGTGACTTCTGGTGGGTGCTGTTGCATTCTCGGAACAGCAGCTATGGCAGGAGAGGGAATCACTAATAAAGCAAGCACCCCTCTCCCAGAGTGGGTGGTGATCATTGGTGTTCGGGATTCAGAGTATGGAGGAAGATGAAAGGGATGTCTTAGTGTGTGGTGCTGGAAATGACATTGAGAGCCAGTTAAAATGAGGATGGTGCTCATTATATGCCAGGCTCTGCTCCAAACGCTTTACGTGCATTATTTCATAAACCTCACTGCAACCCCAGATGAGATCTACTACTATTATTACACCCAATTTTTAGGTGAGGAAACTGAGGCATAGAGAGTTTAAATAACTGCTCAAGTTCACACAGGTTAACTGTTAGAGTCAGGGTAAGAGCTTTTCTCAACTCCTCAGGGGAGACCAAACAAGTCTCCTTCAGTTTGAGAGGGATTGTGATTCTGGAGATTCCATTCTTCCTTGCAACTTCAGAAGGACCTCTCGTGTTTTTAAGGAATGTTTAACTCCTTTGAGTTACAAGGGTTGAGGAAAAACATGGACTTGGGTGAAGACTGAATCTGAGTCACATTGGGTCTAGGACCAGAACTAGAAAGGCAGATGACTAGCAACATTTAGAGCAGGGGTGTCCAAGCTTTTGGCTTCCCTGGGCCGTGTTGGAAGAAGAATTGTCTTGGGCCACACATAAAATACACTAACATGAACGATAACTGATGAGCTAAAAAAGGTCCATGCATAATTTTTGCAACGTTTTAAAAAGTTTATGAATTCATGTTGGGCCCCATTCAAAGCTGTCCTGGGCTGCATGTGGCCTGTGGGCCGCAGGTTGGACAAGCTTGACTTAGAGCATGAGAAGACATTTTTTTGGAGCCTTGTTTGCTTTTCCATGGTTCTCCAATTTTATGAAGCACTTAGAGAAATTTCTGTTTTCTCCATGAGAAGCATGAAGAAATAAGACACTTAGCATTTTCCTTTCTTCAATAAAACCTCAGTGTAGACTCACTAATTATATAGTTTCCTGATTTAGTCATGTTAAGCTAAAATACAGTTTTGCACAGTGTAGGTTAGGGGTATGGCTTATAAAACAGGGAGAAGATGTTTACTCCATTCTGTGGGGTCAAGTCAGAAAATTACTACCAGTCCTCAGTACTTCAGGACAACTATTTGTATTCAAATAACAAATACACTAATTACAAAAGAATATCCATTTTTAAATTGCTTGCAAGATTCTCTTAAAGCCTTGGAGATAATCAGCATTTCACTCAAAAAGGATTTGTTAATTTTTAAATTTAATCATACCAGTCTTCCAATTAGGAGAAATGAGTGAGGTTTTATTCTGTTAAATTGTATGTAAACACTGTTGTCCTTGCTTAAACAATTAGCTTTCACTTCATTGCCCTCTGTTTTGGTTGCTGCATTTCCTCATTTGCATCTATTATTTGGATTAGCTTTGATTTCTTTTTTTATTGTTAAATTTATTAGGGTGACATTAGTTAGTAAAAATTACGTAGGTTCCAGGTGTACAATGCTACAGTGCATCATTTATGTGTTAATGCATTCTGCGTTCACCATCCAGAGTCAGTTTTCCTTCTATCACCATATATTAGACTCCCCCTCCCTTTTCTAACACCTCCCACTGCCGCCCCCCCACCCTTACCCTCAGGTAACCACTAAACTATTGACAGTGTCTGTTAGGTTGTTTTTGTTTGCTGCTTTCAGTTTTACATTCTGCATATGAGTGAAGTCATACAGTTCTTTGTTTTTTCTGTCTGGCTTATTGCACTAAGCATGATGATCTCCAGGTCCATCCATGTTGTCACAAGTGGCAATATTTCATCTTTTCTTAGAGCTGAGTAATATTCCATTGTGTATATGTACCACAGCTCCTTTATCCAGTCATCCATCAAAGGACACTTTGGTTGTTTCTGTGACTTGGCCACCGTCAACAGCACTGTGATGAATATTGGGGTACATAAGTCTTGGTGGACTAAGGTTTTCACATTTTTGGGGGTAGATCCCCAGAAGGGAGAATGCTGGGTCATATGGTAACTCCATTTCCAGTTTTCTGAGGAACCCCCACACTGCCTTCCACAGTGGTTGTCAGTACAGCTCGTAAAAACCGCCACTTCCAAGCAAGATCGACTGATGTCTCTAAAATGAGTTTGGACATCTGGACACTTGTGTCAAGTTCAGCCAGTTTGTCTTGTGATGCTGCAGAACCCTTTTATTATGGCCACAGGACATGAATGTGGGCCTGGGAATCCCTCACAGGATTTTTCTCCCAAACCATCTTCCACTGACTTCCACATTCTCTTCCAGCGTTATGACCAACACTGCTTCTTAAAATAACATCTTACAGTGGTACAAAGAGGGCACCCCTGTGAGTGCAGGGTGATTTGGACACAGAGTAGGGGAAGCACTTGTGGTTAGCAAGTGCTTCTCCTCCAGCTAGGCCATGGGGTGGCAAGATATGTGGGAGAAATGTTCTGAATGATGTATTTCTCAGCCTTTCCATATTTCCATTCTGTAAACTGTGCAAGGCAGGAGCTTTGTCTTAGAAATTCTTGTGCTTTTGCATTCAGCTCCTTTGAAGTAACTGATGTGGCTTATTTTGTTTTAAAATTTGAAGTGTAAATTTTCATTGGCTGATAATAGTAATTGCTGTCATTTATTAATGATTTATTAATGATCCCAGCGCAGAACTAAAGGCTTTCCATATACCAGGGCTGTCTGGAGAATATCTAGCCATGTAACCATTCTCGTTATATTGACAATGGTTGGATTTTTTTTTTCCGGACAACCCCATATTATGTCATTTAGTCTCCACAACAGGCCTGTGATGTATAAATGACTACTTTTTTTTCTAATACTCAACTGAGTAAACTGAGGCTTAAAGAAGTTAAGTGATTTATTGAAAAGTCAGATGATTTTAAGAAAAGGTGAAGTGCTGTCTGACTCCAAAGCTTGGACAATGCTTCAGCACTGCCTTATGTGTTCTGTATGTTAACTCAATATTTTCCTTACTCAGATTTCAGGAGAACTTATGGTTCTGTTCTTTAGAATTCTTTAGTAACCTTGATTATGAACCCTACCCTCTTTCCAGCAGAGAGAGTTTTAAAAATGGGTGACTGTTTACTTAAGAAAAGCCTTTGGCTGTCTTTGAAAGTGTGAAAAATTATTTTTATGCACCAACATCTGATGACTCTCACATTGTCAGCCGACTTGTTTGCCGACATGTTTTAGCCCCCGTGTCTTCCTGCAGAGAACATAAAGCACTGCCTTCAGTAGATCCCGTTTTCTACATGAGCACACGTGCCCTTTGCCACACAACGAGGGAAATAACAAGGACGTGAGTGGGAAGGGGGTTCGCAGATATGGGGTTGGGCACCCAGTGGGCACATAATGAATCTTTGATTACTGTGCCCCTTCCTTGGCTTGCTGCCCAGTATTGCTTTTTCTCTTGATTGTGGTTGAGAGCTGACACCTGCAGATTTGTTCTACATATGTAGCTGAGTAGTCAAAACGCTTTCTCCACCTCTAATGCAGGCAGGGTGAGTGTTTCACAGAGTCAGAATTGGCAGGTGCTAGGAGATGTGATTTGAGGGACTCCAAGGAGTCCTCCCAACCAAAAAAAAAAACAAAAACAGTAGTTCTTCTGATGCAAGAAATTTCGGTTGTGCCTTGATTTCACTGGACTGAACAGTGCCCTCTCCTTTGAGAAATGCAAATTCTTCTCCCACGGGGAGGTAACTGTTATGTCCCTAACATAATAATAAGATCTTTGGTGCCTCCAAAAGGGCATTAATCTAAGTAAGATGCTGACCAGCGGAATGCTTTGTCAAGGGAAGTTAGGGTTGTGTTCTTGAGTGTGTGCCTGTGTGTGTGTGTGTTTTCATTCAGCCTGTGATGGATAGAAGACCAGAAATGCTGGTCTTCTATCCCTGCCAAAGGGAAGTCACCTGCAGCCTCCTTGAACTTTGCAGGGAGGCAGGTGCTTTTTGAAATTCACCTGGATTGCTTGTTTCTGGGAAGGACTTGGACAAAGAAGGCGCTGCACACAGAAGCTGACCGAGGGCCCCTTTCTCATGTCTAGATTGGCAGGATGCAGGTTCATTCCTGCACAGGAAGTGGAAGAATACTGCTTGACAGCTGCCACGTCGAAACTGCCCCAGGCCTGAGTCGCTGGGAGGCTGAAGTGGGCTTGGAGGCTTCAGAGAGATATCACGTGACTGATGTCACTCCTCATGTGCGTGAGGTTCGAGGCCGCCCAGTCGGCCACGCAGGGCAGAGATAGACAGGGAAGGCTTTTGGTCAGCCAGACCTGGTTGTGAGCCCTCACGCTGCCTCTTAGGGCCACCGCGGACAGAGAACAAAGCCTCAGCTCTGCGTCTGTGAACAGCTCAGGACAGCGCTCGCCTGTCCGAGTTGTGATAGTTCACGAGCCAGTGCAGTGAGGAGGCAAGCAGGGCCCTCAGCCTGTGGCCGAGAACGGGCTGCTGCCGTTTTGTTGAACAGGACAGCCCCATGGCCAGGGAAAAGCAGCGTTTTAAGGAACAAACCGCTTGGGGTAATGAATCTAGGGAAGCACTTAGAACCCTGGGAGAAGGAGATTGCCGTCTAGCAGCAATCAGCTCTTCTCAGATTCACCTCCCTTTATACAGCTTGTGAGATAATGAGTTCTGACGATAGAGTGTAGCTCTCCTTCTGTGGGGAAACTGAGCTCCATCTGTGTCTGAAGAAGCACCCGTGTCTGTGTAGTTTGTGTCATAGCAGCATAGACAGGGAAGTGAAATGTGTCACAGATCTGCAGGAAGCAGTCGTCACGGGCCCTTCTTAAACTTCCCAGAGAGTTAAAGGGATGGATCATTACTTTTCCCATTCAAGAAAAATATCAAAACATAAAAAGACTTCCTTTTTGCTTTTAGACATGAATGTTTGTTTACAGTACAGCTGCAGGATACTGAGAATGCTCTGACCTCTCTGTGGGTGGATGTGTATAGACCTCTTCAAATATGGCCCATGACAGTGGCAGAGAAAAGTTATCCATGTATTTCAGATGTGATGGGGAAGAGCGGGTGCGGTTTGCCAAGCAGTAACGACATAAAGGATTGTGTCTATGGGGCCTTCAGAGGTCTGTCCCCAACTACAGGAGGCCATTGCCAGGTGGTGGGCTCACCTGTGTTGCTGAGAAAAGGCGCTTCTCTTCAGAGAGCACCTGAGGTCAAGAGCATCCCAGCCGCTTGGAGTGCCTCTGGGCTCACGGAGAATGAAGAGACATTTTATACATCACAAGCTATTGCGTGCCATAGCTTCTTCTTTCCTTATGCCCTTTGTTGTCCTTCACCAGCATGGTCCTCAGATACATTAACAGCCTTTTCATACCATCTGTGGCCATCAGCAAGAGAAAGAAAGAGGCCTGGGTGAATCTGGTCTTCTTGTGCTTGGCCCTCTTCACTGTCTTGGTTTGTCTCCTTTTTCTTTTCTTTTGAAAAATTTCTGTGTTGTTGCTCTGCATTGGGCTCGAGTTTCTTTTCCCCTCCTCCCTCCTCTTTTACTGCTTTTAATTGTTTTGGTGCTTTTGTTTTCCCTTGGACTGGAGCACAGTGGGAAAGGTCAACTGTCAGCGGAGGGCTGTATACTGCTGATAAGGCCTTCAGGAGATTGCACTGGAGTCATTAAGCTGCATTCCCTCCCTGAAGTCACAGAGCCTCCACTGCTGCAGGGGGAAGAGAGAAAAACAAGCTCTAAGAGTAGGAAAGGCTCCCCAGCATACATCAAGTGAGTGGCTTAGCCATGCGAGTGCTGAGCGGCACACTACTTACCCGGAGCACTTCTCTAAGGACAGGTGCTGCCCAGTGCCAGCCGGGGCACTTCAGGACATTGATGTACATGTGCAATTGGAGGTGACACACAAGCAGGAGGCCTGGGAGAAAGGACTCAAGTGGGAGTTAGGCATCCAGCATCCTGGAGATCGAACTTCTTAAGTTGTTCCTTCAGTTACTGGGTTCATGTGTCAGCCCCATGGCTACTTTGCACCTAACTCACATATATAAAAATCATATAGCCTGGGTTCTGGTCTTGGCTTGACAAATACTAAACTATGCTGGGCTTGTAAAAGGAAGTGGAAAATGTGGTTTTAAAAGTACCTGTCATTGCTAATAGCTTATCAACTCCACCTGTAAAGTAGAAGTGAGGAGCATCTCTCTCCTTGGACATGGATGTGAAAACCAGTTCATTCCTTTTTCTCTAAGTGCCTTGAGGTAAACCCAAAGTTGGAGTTGTTGGACCTCATCCATATAGCCTGTCTGTCAGAAAATACATGGTGAAATACTGCAGAGCTTTTAAAAAAATAGTGGACATCTTTTGGAATGGAAAAAAAAGAGAGAAAAAATACATGGATGATAATACCATCGAGTTGCATAAATCTATATGTGTTTTCAAAGCCCATTCACCCTTAATGACTCGGTTTAAGGATACTCTTGACTTTAGCCTACCCTCGAAAGGGGCCATGCTTTAAAATCTGATGGAGCTCTTCTGTGTTCACTGCACATCTACCATATGATGCGTGCTCTCAATGTATGTTTGCCAAATGGGTGAATGAATCATGAAGTGAGTGAATGAGGAACTTCAAGACTTCAAATAACACATCGTTCGTCAACTGTGTTTATTTGGCTCTCACTGGTGCCAAGCACAGTAATGGTTGGATACAATGAGGAGTTATGGTAGATGATGTCGGCCATGATGGGTGTGCAGTGAGGTTGTCTTAGTAGTTCTGCTGTCTTCCCATAGAGAAGGGAACTGAAAGGATAATAGGTAGAGCACAGCCAGCTTTGAAAGAGTCACTGAAAGGGCTGCTGTGCATACTAGCTCCTGGTCTCAGGGCAATGCCTTTTATACAGAACTGAATGCTTACTGCAGTAGCACGAACAACGAGCCTGAAGTCAGACCCAAGTCCAGCTGCATTCTAAATTCCCTTATTGTCAGTGACTGTTTTTCTAATTGGATTGTTTTGAATCTTTGAATTTCAACTTTCCCCTTTGAAAACTACAGATAATAATGCCTAAATAGGTTGTTGTGAAGATTATATTAAACATTATCTGCATACTACTAAACCAGAGCTAAGAGCCCTGACAAACAGTCAGCCTCAAAAACAGTAGCCGGCGTCATCAGCATCACCCCCACCACCCCATCCCTGTCTTAGGGCCTGGGAGCATTTCCTGGTATGTAAAGCGATGATGATAACGCCTCCTCCCTAAGGTCATTGTAGGGGGCACACAGTAGAGGGACAGCATATCCTAGCTCCTTTCCTTCTTCCTTTTATGATGTCTTCTCACTTTTCTACTTCAGTTGAGGGTGCTGGGGCACTATCACACTTTTGCAAAGTTGCCCAGTGTCACTGGGGCTGCTCAAAAGGCCCCAGCAGGTGGGTGGTCTTAGCTGGTTGAGGAGTGGGTAGTAGGGCATGAGGGTGGGGAAGGAGGAATGCACAGCACTCAGGGACAGAAGACAGGCCTTTCCCTGCCAAAGCTGAGTGCACCAGAGGCTGCTGCTGTCCACTTTCTGCCTATTCCTGAGGTTACCCTTGTAATTTCTGAGGGAACACTACTGTTTACATGAATTGTTCTCTACAACCTGATTAGTTTCTTATCATATGGAGAACTCATATCTCAAATTCAGATAATTGGAAAAGCAAAACCTGTTGTTTGTGGTAGTGTACAGTGACCATTGATGATGACCTAGATGGCTCTGTGGTGCCATGAAATCTCAAAGTTCTGAAGCCTCAGAGGGAGTCACGTCATTCCTGGGGTGACTTTAAAGTTCATGAAAAGTAGCGTACCATTGTAATGAATGCATGACTTTTATTGTTAATATGATTATTTGTTCTTCAGAAACCAGAATGTCAAGTGAGAAATAGTTAGAGAGTCATAGCTAACAAAAGTAACCGATTAATTCAGGCAGCTTTCTTTGCCAGTGACTGTAGGTAAATGAGAGCTTTTATTTGATCTGCCTTATTTTTTTTTTTATCTTCTGTTGTGTAACCCAGGTAGAGTGACCAACCATTCTCATTTTCCTGGAATTGTTCTCCTTTTAGCACAGGAGGTCTAACATACTAGGAGACGGCTCGGTCTCAGGCAGTCTGGGGTAGTTGGTTTCCCTCTCTGAAGCACTCGATAAACGCCCTGGTTCAGTGCGTGCTACAGGGCTCGATACTTTCCGGACAGCCCTTGAATAAATATTGTTGCATGAATGAATATTGCATAAATTTAGCTTTTTATTTTATTGTTAGATTTATTGGGGTGACATTGATCAGTAAAAATTACATAGATTCCAGGTGCACAATTCTATATTACATCGTCCATGCATTGCATTATGTGTTCACCCACAGTCAGATCTCTTTCCATCACCATGTATTTGTTTCCTTGTCCCCAACTTAGCTTTTATTAAGTTATACTGTAGTGTCATTATTTTCCTAATTGAGCCATGGACTGATAAAAACTTTATCTGAGACCACTGTTTGGGAACCAGTGGTTGAATTCAAGTCTGTGGACTATGGGATTTTTTTAGTGGGAGTTTTCATGGTAAATTATGATGATGGCATTGTGATGTCTACCTCAGTCAGAGCTTCATTTTAGTCGGCACAGTCAGTCTGCCACGATATAATCACTCCTGGACAGAGATAAGACTATGTTTACGGGACTTTAGATCAGAGAATGAGATTCAGTCAACTCCCTTTTGGACTTTAGTGGCTGTAGACATGCATCTTTGTTGGTAGCTGCATGGATGGATTTCACCACATCTGGCAGGAATGAGCCAGCAGTCCTCCTTGTTTTCTTAAATCTTGAACAGTGTTTTTATATGACTTAGTCTTCTTACTGTTCTTTTTTTCTGATTCATTCACCTACAAAGTGTGGTCAGAAACCTTGACCAACTGGCGATAAGTACAGATATCAAAACTTCTCTAAGTCTAGACTCTCCGGTGCAACATCTTCAAACCATAGTTAGGATATTTAAATCATTCATTATTTTATCAGAACCTGTGGATTAAGAAAGTCACTGATAGATCTTACTTAGTGTTTGTTTTATTGACTTCATAGGAACTGTAAATATCCATCATAAATGGCTATGCAAAGTATGAAACTAAACTAATTTGAGTTTCTGTTTCAGAGAGTCATATAATCCCAGTTTTATGTGCTCTTTTTAATCATAAGTCAAGTAACTTTTTCCCTTCTGCAAGCCCTGAGCGTATTTCCGACGGTAACTTCTGGTGTCATAACCCAGAGTCCAGCTGTTTGGCCCTGGAGTGAATTCACTGAGCAAATTCAGTGACATCTCTGGGGTGATGCAGCATCTGTAAATGGTTTGTGAATCATTCTCATACGGAAGGAGGAGTGCCATTTTAGAGTCAATGTGTAGAAAGTGGGCTTCCTCATGTATGCTCTCATAATGAAGCATTGTTGAAGCATTTAGGTGTTTTCAGAGTTGCAAATATACAGAGTTTTCAGAGTTTTTCCTATTGTTTTTATGATCTCCATTCATATCCCAAAGTATATAGTTAACGCATCTCAGTGTTTCCTGACAATGTAGCCTTTTGGGGCAGATAGTAGAGGTTCCTGTAAAAGTTGCAGAGGGGTACTGTACAAATTAGATAATGTACTGGGAAGTGGTTGATTGGAAAATATGACATGCTGTGCATGTGTGTCTATTTTCTTTCTCAGAAATAGCTCATTTCCCACAGGAGTACTCTTGGCAGAGGTCTTTGTGAAAGAGTCCCAACTGTCAGTAGGAGGCAGCATCATTCTAGTGGAAAACATACAACATAAAAGTATTTGAAGATTAACCTTGGTTTGTATTTAGGTCTGCTTCTTTTTAGCTTCCTTAGACATCCTACAAGTATGTCACCCCTTCTAAACCTCAGTTTTACCATCTGTAAAGTGGTTTCACAAGGCTCTTTTGAGAGTTAAATGAGAAGCATACCAAGTATTCCAGTAAAAAAGCTCTTCTTTGAGATGACACATAAACATGCAGGTATGTTATCTCTGTTCATAGTACATTGGTTTTTGCGGTGTTTTGATTTGTTGAAATTTAAATTGCCAAAACAGGTCTTGGTTAATTCTTGTCAAACACTATGTATATAGTGTTTGTAATATTCAGACCCTCTGTATAGAAAACCCTGGAGCTTAATGTAGATTCAATAAATAGTAATTTCCTGTTATATTATGTCAAAAACAAAATTTTCTCTCTCTGCAAAGAATTCTGCTAATATAACGGTCTGAGATGAAGAAATGATTAAAGTGAAGTAAACACTTTATTCTAGTTTTATGTGTACCATTAGTACTATAATTGAATTTGCAATCACTAAAGACTTTTGTCCTTTATTTAGGCTTCTTAAATCAGATCACTGGTTTTTAAGTCTGTCTCTATTTTAGAGAACTCTCCTTCCTCACCTGCTTTCTACATACTCCACCCTCATCCACTCCTAGGTTCACATTCTTTCACTTAATTACTTCAGATCTTGGCATTATCAGTCCCTTCTTGAGAGCTGGGATGGGGCACTTTTAATTTTTATCATCATCAGCCCCCATATCCTCATTGCCACATTTATTTCCTTGGGAGGAAAAGGAAATGCTATAAACATCTAGCTATAAAAGAAGACACAGCCCGGGTTTCTAGGATTTGCACCCCTGCATCGGCAGAGTTCCCCAGTTTGTGTCTCTGAACAGGGTTTTAATCACCTTGGCTGTAGTTCTCAACCCCAAAAGCTTTAAGAGTCCTGCAGAAATGGTAGATTAGCCACATTTAACAAAATAGGAAGTTTTCATTATGTCATAAAAAGCCTTATTGATCTTGTCCAAGCATTGACTCCAGGGCCTTTTAACAAGCCGTTCTGTCTAGACTTGCAGGCTGGAGCCCACGGTGCTCACAAAGGAGGAACCGGCTGCCTTCCACAGGGGGAGGCAGAGGGGTGGGCACATATTCGGGGGTCTCAGTGGGTGATTTTCTTTAAGAACCGGGTTGATTTTATCCTGCTGTGGAAGAACAGGGTTGAGAGGCTTGTGCAGATGTACTGTGACACACCCCAGATTCCAGCCTTGTTTGCCATGGCGCTGTCGCGTGGTGACAAATGAAGATGTCTCCCCTCTCCCTCAGTTTCTGTGGGCTCTCCTTGCCTCAGCCCTCAGGAAGCCAGGCTGGGCTCTGTGAAGCCCAGGCACTGAACAGGGGGTTCTCCAGGAGTGGGGGGGGGGGGCCGTGAGGGGGCAGCAAGACGCGCGCACTGTGCTCACATCACCTGCATTTCAGTTCAGTTCCGCCAGTGTGTATCTAAAACATCTGCAGTGTATGGGAGATTTTAAAAAGATGTGACAAATTGCTGCCCAAAGCTTATGGTTGGGGACGTTGACATCTGCCTATAAAATAACCTAAGAATCATTCATTATTTATTGGACAATTAGGTGTTTTATCAGAATGATCTACAGAGATAAGTATTTTTTTTAAAAAAAGTATGAACTATTTCAAATAAAAAAAAATTCTAGACCCTATAATAGAGGATATTATAAACAATGGTTTAGCTATCACCCAGATGGAACGAATCTTAATATTTCCCCATCTGTGCTTTATATCCTTTTATAAAGACTTGGTCTTAGTTAAATACCTCCCTGGTTCCAGTTCTTTCCTCCCTTCCAAGAAGTAAATGCTACTGGAAATTGTTGGGTAGATTTCTCTGTATGTCTTTCTATTCTTGTTATGTACGAATAGAGCTGTAATGTGTGTGTGTGTGTCTGTGCGTGTGTATGAGTGAATTAGTGGAGGTGAAGCTTCTTGGCCACCCAGTTTATATTCATTGTTCTTTTTATATTCTGGGCAGAATGAGGGACGTAGTAGGTAAAAGTCTTTACCACCTATACTTCTATTGATTACCCAGACTAAGTGTGGCAGCCTCTAGGTCTTTCCTCTTTTGGGACCAGGAATCATTTGAGCTCCTAAAATATCTGTACGAAGGTTCGCATGACACCCAATTGTCTTGTTCTCTCTGAATACTTAGAAGTGGATAGTTTCACCAACAAGATAATTTAGATATAGACTTACTGAGGCAGGGGGTAGATTAGATCATTTTTGCAAGGGTTTTTCTGATGTTACAGTGATGATCTCTTACGGTGGGTTCTTGACTTGTTTTTGTCCTAGACAAAAGAGAAATTTTACAGAAATAAATATTTTAAAAGTCCATATGGGTTTAAAAATCCATATTTATTGCTTCTAAATATCTAAGTATCTGTATGAGTTTTCCCAAATTCTGTGATCCTTCATGACTTCTATATTTCTTTCTAAACAGTATGTGTGGGTACAGTGAAGATCTAATTTAGGTAGCAATTAGGGTCAGTGTATGTGTCACTGTTAAAATCACTTCAGGTGACCTAGTTCCTGCTCTAGAATAGCTATGGATATTTTCAATGTTATTAATTTTGTATCAAAATTACAGTCCTCTATCCTCTCCTCTCCAGCTCTGTGTACCTAGTAATTTTTATGCCCTCATATAGCCACACAGTGAGGCATTTGGTACTCCCATACAATTGCCTTAGTTAATGTATAACTTGATAAAAGTGTCAGTATGTAAAACAAAACATGCAAATTGTTCTGTTTGAGTTGGGCCAAAGGTGAAAGGATATATAGGTTTGTGGATGTGTATATTCAATAATTTTTTTTTAAATTCAAAAACTTCAGAACACAGTTTAAAACTTTATCTCCAAGAAGGTGACCCTGGTTAAATACTTCGCCATTTAAATCACCTGTATCCTCAGTGTCACTTAGTAAACACTGTGGCACAGAGATGGCTTTAAAATTGTTTTTAGTTACTTATTATTGACTTCGTGTAGTTCCAAATGTGTCTGTTATCTTCACAATTTGAGTGAAAGCAATCTAAAGATTGGTTGTCGCTGAGGTGACAGCCATAGCGTTGTGAATCATTTGAGGAGCAGACACAAGTGTGAAATTGGTGGCCAGGTCAAGGATCCAAACATCAGTTCTGTTGCTGGTAGAGCTGACTTTGATCTGCTGTCAGGCTGGGCTTCCTTGTAAGTTTCCTCCTGAAAATAAATTCAGCCACTCAGCCATGGGCCGAGCGGCTGAGAAGCAGAGGCCTTCTGCTGCACGGGCATTGTCTACACTAACAAGTTTTGCTCCATGGACAAGCCTAGAGGAGGTCTCACAACCCTTGGAGGAAGGGCAGATCACACGGGACTAGTAAGCACCTGATTAAGAGAAGTGGACCTGTGGGTGTCAGTCAGATCCTTTCTGTATCACCATGCAGATGAAATGCTTCCCCTCTCACCCAAGGAAGTGAATGAGAAAAGGAGAAAAGGTAGAAGTGTTACTCCAAAACTCTTCCCTCTGGAAAGTGGGGCGGAAATGTTCTCTTGGAGTCAGGGGCACAGGGAAATGGAGTTTCCTCTAAGTGTACTGTTTGTGTTCAGTGCTTGTTTAATTGACTGATCCACAATTAAAATGTGAAACTGGTAGCAAAAGAAGCATAATTACAGTTTGACTCATATGGATCTGGTGGTGAAAGGAAAACAAAACGTATAGCATATTACATAAATTATTGTAAGTGGGCAGGCAGGCATATGCAGCGCAATTGCCTCTGGCTGTAGTTTCTTAGCAGTCTCCATTCTACCTTGGAATTGTCTTCTGGATCCCTCTTCCCCTCTCTAGCCATTTGCCTACCCACTGTACCCCTGATGCAACACACATGTAATTGTGCCACTCACAGGCCCAAGTTCTCCTCTGCTGGTTCTCCATCCCCAGGGCCTCTAGAACATGGCAGATGAGGCCCCGCCTGCATCTTGAGCCTACACACACGCCTGCTCCTCTGGCTGCATTAAGCTTCTCACCATCTCCTGAACACCCTATGCACTTATAATAATCACACCAGTGAATATGCTGTTGCTTCTAATGAAAATTTCATCTTTCCCTCGTATGGTGAAATCTTACTCATACTTCAAGACACAGCTTATGTTTGACCTCCTGTCTGGAGCCTTCCCTAACTCCCAGGGTTGATTATTTTTTCTTCTGTGTGCCTGTATCTCCTATTAAACCAGTGGTTCTCAACCTGTGGGTCGCGACCCCCTGGCACTGTATTAAAGGGTTGCGGCATTAGGAAGGTTGAGAACCACTGTATTAAACGGTTTCTACACTAAATTGTAATGACTTGTTTGTGCATGTGTTCTCAACAACAGCAGCTAACATGTCTGTGGTGGGAACTGGATCATGAACTTTATCTGCTTCGTGTCTCAGAGCGACCCTGTGAAATACGTATTATGTTTATTCCGATTTTGTAGATTAGTAAACTAAGGGTTAGAGAAGTTAAGTGATACCTAAAGTTCCATGGAGTTAGGAAAGTGCCAGAGCTGGCTGTCAAACTCAGGTCTGTTCAGTTCAAAGCCTTTGTCATTACGTTCCATGTCATCAAGCCCACATTTCCACTCTGCTCTGAGTTACAGGATGGGACCTTGTATATGAGCTCATGCCAGGGTCTGGCACTTAGTAGGCATTTGTGTTTGTTTTAGCTTCACAGTTTTCTCTTCTTTGGTAAAGTGTTGGCCAATTATTCCTATTCACAGCATTGCCGTGCAGCTTCAGTGCATTTAGCACTGGGCACATCACCTGCTACATAGTAGGCACCTGCACATGCTTATTCCTTAAATGAATAAACAGAAAATTTAACTCTTACTGTAATGCCATTGAAAGCAACGTAGTCTTCAACATGTCATGGGCTTCATAGTGACTTGAGTGAAGCGTGATTTTCTAGGCCATTCTTTTGTGGACTGAGGCAACTTCTCTTGCCAGGATTCTGACTGTTTATTTTCCAAGTGACAACTTGATTTACTGTTTTCCTTCTCATCACTTTCAAGAGGCATCTGCAGGCTAGTGAGTGACCCAGGCAGTGTGGAAAAGTCTATTTATTTCTCGACTGCATCATTCCTACAGAGAGTCTTGGAGGATGAGGGTTAGAAATGGCCTTGGGAGGTCAGCTTTCCTCTGTGTTTGCTTTTGTAGTGCGGGATTGCTCATAGTGACACAATTTGCTGTCTGCTGGTACATTCTGCTTTTAAAATACCTGCGTGATGGCACATGGCAGGTAAAGGATTCATTGTCCTTGGGGGACAGCTCTGTAGTTTGGTCTATCCAAATGCTTTGTTTGGCTCTAAAATGCATTGTAAGGGAGATGGGACAGGAAGAATCGAGAGTAGTCACCTGTTCAATTTTTTACCTTCCTTATTCAATCAATGTATTCCTCCCCTAATTCTGGCAGGAAATGTCATTGGGTGATATACAGCAGAATTCACTCCAGTAACAGGATTTGTGATTTCCCCTCATTTTTGCAAATATGATCATCTCTCCTCTCACAGCTTAACAGCTGCCTTGAGTATCTGCCCACAGCTTGTCAGAGTCCCTCATAGATGGGAGTTCTTGTTCTAGATGTTGGATTCTTAGCATGGAAAGGAAACAGAATTGTGCAAGAACAAACTCACACTTGCTTTAACTTGTTCCTTTGCTCACAAATTACCCAACTTGCTGTTTTAGCTCAAGAATTTAGTAACTGTGCAGCCTCCCTCCTCCCCCACTCCCCAGGGAACGGGCAGAAGCATTGTAGAATTGTGGATTTACCTGAAGGTTTATTTGTGCTTTGTGTAGCCCACTGCCTTGGGCTCCGTGCTTCTTTCATCATCACCAGGGCTTCTTTGCCTGGGAAGCAGTGGCCGGAAGAATTGGGTGATATGTCAGCTCACAACTTGAGACCTTGAGACCTGTCAGTGCAGCTGCACTGGTGGAGGGGGGACAAGGCTCTCTCTGCTGAATTTTGTGCATCAGAGGAAAGGAGTCAGCAGGCCAGCCCCAAGACCATAGGCCATTACTGTGTCTGGCAGAGAGAACAGCAGGACCCTGTGTGTTCTCGTGCCTCATTAGCTCCAGGGTGGGCCAGCCAGGATGACCAGCCAGGGTTATCCATGCATCAGTGCAGACCGAAGTCCCATGCTGCTGCATGGACATGGCCAAGTGAAGGACATGGGATTCAGAGAGAGACCAGTCGTGCCCTCTCTCTGAGGTACATCCTCCCATTCCCTTTCTGGTGCACTCCAGAGGTGTCAGCATTTTAATAAGCTCTTCCAAGTGGTGCCTGAAAATTCCATTTCTAAGGCTGCCCAGTAGAGGTGCAGAGTGTGGTTTTCTCAGTCTGACTTCTTCTAACCTGCTCCTGAAGGATTTTGGAGTAGGGCCAGCCCCACGCCTGGGTCCCCTCCTTGGGCTCCTGCTGCTGAGTGACCTCTTACCTGTCCTTGCTAGTGGTTTTCCCTTTCGACACATTGAACTCAATGCAATTGCAGAGCACCAGGTACAGGATCCTCCGTACCTACTCCGCTGAGAAGTAGAGCCCCCGACAAGGTGGCGGTGTGATATAGTAGCAAAAATACAACATCAGGGGACTAAGAATCAGGGAATGAGAATCAGGAGACTGAGGGTTTGGACCTGGCCTCAGTGCTTTCTGATGCATTGGGCAACCTTGTCTAAACTCTGCATGCGTCTATTTTCTTGCACTGGTGTAGTCAGAGGAGAGCGACCTCACATTGGAGAGAATCCAAGTAACGGTGACGAAGGCATTTGGAGGTGTGTGATAATGGCAAAACCTGTGAGCATCTGTTTGCAAATGGAGCTGGGATCCTTCATTACTCAGTCTAATGTGTTCTCGTTTGAGCCCTTTCACATCTAATGCTATGTCCTTGTCCCTCAGTTTTTACCTCTGGCTATGGTTTGTCTTGGCTGCACTGGGATCCTGAGTGTTCAGACTTTGGCTTCCTCCCACGGTCTCTGGTTTGCCAGCACTCCTGCCTCTTGGTTCCTTCCGTCATCTCTTCTGGGCACCATTTGCTTCCATTCTTGCCCAGTCAAATGCAAACCACCCTCAGGAACTATTTCCCCACCCAGGTCCAACCAGTTCCAGGCACTTTCTGGAGAAGTCATTCACGTGTGTTACCATCTTTTAAGACTCTCTGCCTTCAGTTTTTTCCTTGCAGTTTACTCCCAAGGCAGTCTTGTGAAAATACACACCAGGCCCTCCATCCTCTCAGTAAATTTATGCAGTGGTTCCTCATAATCTGCAGAAAGTCTAGATTTCTTATTCTCAAAGCCTAAGACACCAAGCTATCAGGAACGACAGGTCCAATTAAGCAGTGATAAGCAATTCTGCACACTTCTTAGATGGCGTAGTAAAAAATATACAGACTATTTTAACCCACTTTGGAATGTCAAGGAGAAATAGTGATATTATATATCACCATTAGTTGGGTATTTTTTGGGGGAGAGAATGAACAATGGAATTGAGTAAATGCTCATGAATGGTGTGTATATGAGGGCTGTCTGGAAAGTATCCAGCCATATGCAATATGAAAAATAGAGGCATTTGTGGCTGGATTGTGTCTGGACAGCCCTTGTATATCAGTACTGGGATTAACAAGCCATTTGAAAGATCAGTACTTTACATATCTTGTACATCTGATTTAAAATTTTGAGTTCTACATATCTAGATTGCCTCTAATGTTTAATCAATTGGACACTTACAGATAGTGGGGAAATGATTTGTTACTATACAGAGTTGAGCTCCGCTTTTCATGCAGCGAGAATCATATTTTATTTTAACACTTATGCAATTGATTGTAAAATTTGGAGTGATATAATTTAAATGGATCTAAACAGACTATTAGACATGTCAGAGCCTTCCTCTTGCTCAGCTGTAGCTGCGTGCTGAGCTATTGTGTACCGTGTTACATAATCCCCTGTCTTCGTTTCCTCTACCTGCTGAGCTTGAATGCACACAAGGTGACTGCATTGTCTCTTTAACCTCCTTCCCAGTGTTAACATTAAGTACAGAAAACAGATTTTGGGCAGTATTACATTTTTCTAATGGAGAATTTGGAGAATTGAATGGGCTTGGAAATGTAGGTTTGTCACTATTTGGTTTTGCACCTTTTAGTTCTGTTTACTGTCAGCTTAGTGTGCTTTTCAAGGTGATGAAAAAGTACTTCAGCTACTGGAAGGAAATTAAGACAGATTGGGATCGCAGGAGAAAAGGTCAGCTATGAGACTATACAAAGGAACTGTTTTTTCAAGGTCCTCACTCTTTCTCCCTCCAAGCCCCTTATTTACTCTTCTAAAGACTGTGTCATACACTGCTAATGCCTCTCCTCCCCCAACAATCTGGAGGAAAGTATCCCATGAATTTAAAATGATATAACTGTGCTTATCTAGAATATAGTTCAGAGAGTAGCTCTCCGTGTTTGTTTGCTGACAAGTGGAAGTGATACCTGGCGTCTAGGGTGACTCTTCCAGCCCAGAGAGGAGGTAAACTGGGAAAATTCATCACTGAATGCAGAGATTGGGAAGGTTATGAACTGTTGCAGCAGTTTTCATTAGATATTTGCAAAAGGAGGCACTCAGTTACCTATGGTTCATTTGCATAGAGATTAGCATATACATGCATGTGATTTACATATTTTTTCCCCTCATACTGGTTTTCTTTCTTGTTTATTTATTGTGATATTTTCTTCTCTACAATGATGTTATTTTTCTTCTATGGCCTTCCACATAAAGCAAGTTCTTTTGTTTTACACATACCCCAAATGGAAACATTTCTTATGCTGAACGAGTGTAATTTCTGGCTGTTTATACAGAGTTTGGGATGGTTTGGAAGTCAATGCATGGGTTCAATAGAATTAATTATTTGTACCCTTTAAGAAGGAGAGTAGCAACATGTGGTATATTCAGAGTGATGAGTAAAAGGAAAGGTAACTGATATTTAGAGAAAAGTCCAGAGTCACTCAAAGTTTAGAATAACACTGCTTGTCTTGTCTTGAGCAACTCACTTATTCCTAGTCATAAGTTTCTTCCTTAACAAAACAAGGGTATTAAATCAGGCAGTCTCTAAAACCCCTTATGGCTCTGAAATTTATTATTTTGACAGACTCTTTGATCTAATTATGTAAAAAAATCTTAAGTGCTACATAGTACATTAAATAATATCCTGGTGCCTTGCTGTTCTGTGTCAGGCCTTCCCCCTTTAAAAAGTACTCAGTGATTAAATTAAACTTCTCTTTAGAGGTCTCTTTTCCTTCCTCATTGATCTCTGTCTAGTAACTTAAATGTTCAGAGAAGACACTCATTGATACATTGCGTGTGGTGCCAAGGATGGGCATAGTAGTTGGCTCTGTGCATATTTGTGTCTTTTGGAAAGGAGTTTAGTGGTGAGAACTTCATTTGATTCACTATCTTCTACTCTAGATCAGGGTCATCTCCAGGGCTATTGGACAAGGGCTTGTCCAATTGCATTTTAGAGGAGAGATCATGACAATAGACAGGACACTAGTTGAATTGGTTCAGTCTATTTCAAACCTACATTCTACTTTATGATTTTTTTATTTTTGACTCTTTTCAGTAAATTGCATCAGACATAGGTTATGTGCTGAGTAGTTCTTGCTGCTTAGAGTATATATGTAAGAGATATTTATAAGTGGACAGATCCCTTTTGCTTATACCAGTGTGTGTGCGCAAACATAATTGTGCAAGTAGACACATACCATTGAGGCCCTCTACAACATGCAGGACCAACTTAATCTCTTCTTTCACGCTCTGGAGTTTGAAGTTGAGTTTCATGTTTTAATGATGTCACGATGCTGTGATTAATGTACTCGTGTGTGGTGGGTGGTCATCTCTCCACAGTGTAAGAGGGACTCCTTTACAGCTCTTACCTCAAGATGAGAAAAGGTTTTATTTCGTTTTCCTTCGGTGACTTACCAAGGGCTGTGAGGGTTGATGAGGATTGGAACTGAGTGGGAATTAGCTTTGGTTAATAAGGCTGAAGTGTAGTTCTGGAAGGGAAAAGAGAATTCCTTCCACTTTATTTTGCGGCCCCCCACTCCTTAGAGGGAAACCAAATATCCAGCCTTGTATTGTTGTCCACTGACTGCCCTTGGTGAGGTGCTTTTGATAGCTTTGGACCAACCCTTCTGTGAAGTAGGCCACTCCAAGTCATGGTATGGTGCCTGGCAGGAGGACAAATGTGAGTCTACACACAGTGGGTCAAAATTATACCTCAGAGCAACAAATGATTTAAATGAAATACCCTCTTACCTTGAGAAATGTACCTTTGACACTACCTGTTAAGCCAGGGTCACGTTTAGAATTTTTGGATTCCATGGAGTTCTGCACTGGGAAATGCTAGCACAGGAAGACCCAGTCCCCCTGGTCCTCAGCCTGTGGCCTGTGCCCCTCTTCTTCTCACCTTTGGCTCCATCTGTTGCTGTAAGGGATCTGGTATAAATGCACAGGGATGCCCCAGCCCACACGATCAACCTCTGCCTAACCCCCTGCTGTAGTCCCTCACGGCTAGCTAGCTCGCACACCTTGAGGTATGCACGCCAACAGCATGATTTCAGAAAATGGAGCCAGGGGAGAGGCCTCAAGATGCAGGGCTCTGTGGGTAGGGAATTATAGGATCCCAGTGCCTGGAATGTGGTCTCGAAAGAGTATGGCTCCAGGGGAATGCCATGTTGGGCTCCTAGACCTATAAAGGGAGATGATCTGAGCAGGGCCTTGGAAGACTGCAGACCCCCAGCAGCAGAGGCCCCTTTGAGTCTAAGGGAGGTATTGCTGTCTTACCAGAGCTTATTACCCAATTTCATTCTGTTCCCTTTTCCTCACTGGTTGATCACCTTCTCAGATACAGCCTCCTAAGTAATAACCCAGTCATGTTCCACTGGGCTTCGGTCTCTACCATGGAAACCAATGCAGGGTATTGTTGGATAGAAATCAGAGCCAAATCTTTCAGGGCAATTGATTTTTAGTTTTTGGTCAGTAAATGTTTCCTAGAGCCAAAGACATCTTTGTCGGACAGTTCATTACCCATTCCTAACCAGCCTTCTGCAAGCCCTTAACAGCCATTGCGGAAACCAAAGCAATGGGCGCCTCACTCTCCCAGTTTTGCACAATGTTTCCCTTCAGGTTGTTTTCTGAAAAAGTTTGAAGGACAAGCAGCAAGCTCTCCTGCACCGTTGTGTTGGTCTTTTTTATACCCTTGTATGGGCGTTCAGCTTCTCTGCAGTTTCCTTCTCTGCTAGCACAGACGTATCAGTCTCATGGAGGAGTTGGAGGGAGTGGTGTGCTGGTGTCAGCCTGCTGGCAAGGCAGTGCCCGGGTTGGGGTGGGGGTTCTCTTTGGTATTTGCAGGGATCTGACTCATGCCAGCTAAGGGTTCAGTGCTTTGCCCTTTTTTTCTCCTTCCTGCAGCTCGAGAGGAGAATGTGGCCACTTTCCGAGGCTCCGAGTACCTGTGCTATGACCTGTCTCAGAACCCGATCCAGAGCAGCAGTGATGAGATCACCCTCTCCTTTAAGACCTGGCAGCGGAACGGGCTCATCCTGCACACGGGCAAGTCGGCTGACTATGTCAACCTGGCTCTGAAGGATGGCGCGGTCTCCTTGGTCATTAACCTGGGGTCCGGGGCCTTTGAGGCCATCGTGGAGCCAGTGAATGGGAAATTCAACGACAACGCCTGGCATGATGTCAAAGTGACACGCAACCTCCGCCAGGTAATGCTGAGGGGAGAGAGTGCCTGGAGCCTCATCCTGGGTAGCCGGGGCACAAGTTGGTGAAGCAGGTGGTGGATGAGTGGGAGAGAGCCATAGATACGGGTTTGGATTGGTCAAAGTCTAGTGTTCTCCCAGTCTTTGCAATTGCACAAGTAAAATTACTAAAATATGCTGCTGCTCCTCATACTTCTGTTCTCCATTTGTGCTTGTTATTTAAGGAAAAGTTCAGTTGTATAGATAATAAAAGTGATAAATACTTCCATTTCTTTTATTCTGCTTTCCTTTTTATCATTTTCTTAATTACATTTGAGTCTTGTCGGGTCGTTGTTAAATTCGATTAGAGACAGATTTTTGTTTCTACAGCTTGGTAGATTTTCCTCATTCTTTGAATACATGTTTTTATTTTTAATTAAGTTAGCCATTGCCACGATGCCATAATTTTAATTCCCTCCAGAAAAAGTCTTTCTTTTTCTCTTCCTTTTAATTTTATTTACCCAATTTTATTTTTTTTTTCAGTTGTTATGTTAACCTGTAGCCTTGGAATGAATTAGCTGGAATCTTTCTGAATTCCTCTGTTTCTCTGTTCCTTGATGTGGTGGTCCTCCTTTATTGCCCCTGTCTCTCTCCTTCCAAGACTCTTCAGTTGATTGGGAGGCCTGGAATGTGGAAGGACCCAAATAAAAAAGTCAACCTTGGAGCAGCCTGTCCTGGTTCTGTCCGAGCGTCAGGACTCCCATCGCTTTGCCGAGTCTAAGCAGGCAACTCCGTCAGGTGACAGCACTCTCAGAAAGCCTGAGTCAGGGGACGCTGTTTGCAGTTTCATAACTTTTAATAATAACACCTCACCAGCCCACATCAGTTAAAAAAACAACAACAAAAAACTTGTCCTGTAAAAGTCAAGGTCTGTGCCTGTGCTGAGACTGCCTTTTCCAGGTGGCTATTGTCACTTGGTTTTCCTTCTTGTGAATTTGTCATTAAACCCAGTTGGACAGCATTCATCCTTTAACCAGAAAACATTATGCAGATTTCCAGAAAGTGCTTATCAAATGTTCCTCTGCGAGATGATTGATTTAATGCCTTCTAAAGTAAATACGAAAGCGTGAGAACTGACAGGTGTTTGCGTATGTTTTCTGCTTGATAAAAGTGTAACTCCTTAATGACGCTAACTAAATGGAGAAGGCTCACACACACAATATTTCAAATACCAGTTCTGTACTTAAGTACATCAAGGAAGCCACCTGGTGGGGAGATTCTAGTTTCTCTGTGGGGAAGTCACCAAAGAACAAACACAAGACTTAGAGTCCCCAGTCATCTTAACACACACGGATTGGACATTTCGGAATGACCGTTCCATTTTGTCTCCAAGGCCAAAGAACCCTATGGTGGATGTTTTTCTTCATCATCCCCAATCCTTATTGACTCAGAAGAGACCTTGTCAACTGTCAGGAGAACCCAAATCAAATTTCCATTTGCTAACATGTAAGGGCTGATAGGTTTGCGTTGCAGAGACGAGGCCAAAAAGTGAACTATGACCCTTGGCCAGTTATGATGGGCAGGTATACAGTAACACCGCTTAGGCACTACTTAGTGGAGGGGAGAAGTTTCATGACCTGGGGAGCAGAATCAGGTTGTGAATCTCCCCAACCAGTCTGTTTCTCTAAGTCTCTCACACCCCATACACTTCCTTGCCATTCTAGAAATAATTCCAATTAGACGGAGAAAGACTCATTTTTATTTCTCCTAAAAACACTTTTCTAAAATAGAATCGGGCTCCACTTCAGTCCTTTAAGCTGAGAGGGGGATAAACAGAACTGTAATTCGGATATTGGTTGTAGTATTTAACCAGAGCAAGTAGAAGTTCTGAAACCCAGCCCCTCTCTGCGCCCTTGGACCACACATGTAACCTTTCTCCACCAGCATTTGTGAATCGCTGGTTGTAGTCTTCCCCAGCCATGTGTGATGGCTACATTTGCAAAGTACCTTATGTTCCAGAAGGATTATGAACTCATCCCTGGTCTGGGTGCTAGACTCCTTGTGACATGCACATGATGTATAGGCCAAGTATTTTGTCACAAAGGTGACTGTGTCTCTCTGTCACCAAGGATGCAGCAAAGCAGAGCTCTTAGCTCTAGACAAAGCTATAGAGGCCCTAGGGTGTTGGGACATTCCTTGGCAGAGGGAGTATGAATGTCATCTGTAATAAAATTGGACCTCCCTGAAATCCTGATGGAAGTTTGCATCCAAATGCAATTTACTGAAAGAGAGGGGAACTTAAAAAAAAAAACAGAGTTGATTTTGTAAATGTAATCCTTTTAACACTGAATTATCTAATATTATATTGCCCATTAAAAATACATTTATAACATCTTTGTGAGTTCCTTAGGATACATTTGAAGGGGTGGGAAGCCCCTGTCTATTTCAATGAAACTGTAAATTGCTATGTAAATGTTTGATAACAAGCTTGTGACAGTTTCATCTAATTTTTTGGTAAGATTAAATGGCTTCCATGGCAAAAATTATTTGAGGGAAGCTTACTTGGAGTAAAATGGAGCAAAATTTTCCTCATTTCTTCCTTCATGGTCATCTTTTGATGGTTCTGTCTTTGATCCAAGTCAGGGCCATGGTCCGTTAACTTTATTGGAGGTTTTAATTAAAGGAAGGAATGTGGATACCTGTCACAAACCATAGCTGGGATTAGGGACCAAGGTATTTCTGTGGGTTCTTCTTTGTTTTTTTGGTTCATGACCTTCCCTATATCCAAGGTCATGGCCATCACATGAATTGCTTTACCTCTATATGCCTCTTTTGTCAAACCACAAACAATACTGGGATGAGCAGCCTCCCAGCCTCCCAGTACCCCAATTTAGGGTGTGTTGGTAACATGGCTTTAGAAAACAGCAAGGAGCAAACTAATGGCAGGGCCCCTCCTGTGCCTAACCTGCCAGTCCTCTCTGCTGTCCATACAAGAAAGTGCGTGAAAGCTTGGAAATCACTCTTAAATAGGAATGGGAGGGAGAGTGATTTCCACAGGAAGCATTCTGGCAAAGTAAAACCAAAAACCAAAAACCAAAACCCAAAAAACTTCGTTGGGTTATAGAGAAGACTCCAATGATTGCGACACATTTTAGCCACACAATTCTTCTAGCCGCACAAATCCATACCAGGTCAGTGGGACCAGGGGCTTCACATGACCCGTGGGAACCCAGAGTAAGGTGTGTGACGTAGTCTTCCTGTGCTTCGTGTGACCTGTGAATGTTTTAAGTTCTTTTTGTTCTAGGAGAAAGTCAGGATCATCCATGCACGTAGTCAGAGTCAGATGTGAAAACCCAAATCCCAGTGCGCTGGGATCTCTGCTGTATTCCTTTGTGTACATGTGGACCGACGATAAACTTCAGGGGTCTTTTCTTTCAGGATGGACTATGTGTGTGCTAGTGGGGGGCGGGCAGGGAAGGGGGGGTGCACATCAAGAAGAGCCCTTGGAAAGTAAGTATGATGCTAATTCCAATGGGGTGAGGTCTGTTCTGAGAGCTTCTTGGGAAGGCACGGGGAGGTCAGAGGACAGGGTAGCTGCACCTCCTTTCCTGGCGCGCCCCGGCGCCGAGGTTTTCCATGGAGTCCTGGTCTCATTGTCTTCCCCACTCTCTCTTCCTGTGTTGGGTGCCTTTTTTTTGAAAAACTAACACAAGATCATTCATGCAATGTGTCATTTTACTAACCGACTAATGTACTAACACCCTAACGACTCATCTTTGTTTTTTAGTTCTTTTAATTAACAATCGTCCTGTTCACAATTTTTAATTTCCTTTCTTCCCCCTTTTCCGCAAAGCACTCAGGCATCGGACACGCTATGGTAAACAAACTACATTGTCTGGTAGATATCATTCTTATTGTCTCTTTTTTTGGGTTTGCCGTGTGTTGCCCCCTTTTTCCTCCCCCAACCCCCCTTTTATCCTCTTTAGACTTGTTTCTTCTTCTTTTAAAATTTTGGTTGAATTAAATGGAAGTTTTTCTTTTTCTTTAAAAAAAAAAAAAGTAAGGGGATGCACCTGTCTTGCAAATCGTATTTGGATCGGTTTGGTTCGAACAGTTTCCTTTCCCCCCACAAATATTTTTTTTTTTAAGGAAAGTTTCTCCATGTAGCTAAATTTGTTTTATTTTGTTTTGTTTTCTTCCTTTGCAACTTTGAAGACACAGACCAGGGACGACAGGATTTCTATTGAGGACTTTTCTCATCTCCGTGTCTTCCTACCCGTCACTCTTCCTCCTGCCCCTGCCCCCCAGTCCCTGTCGCCTTTCCCTTTTGTGTGGCCACAGATGACCTGGGGAGGGGAGCCCTCTGCTTCCAACACCCTTCCGGTCCCGTTTTCCATCTGCTTCCCTGCCTCCCGCGGTGGCCACAGGGAACTCTGCCCTCGCGCTCTGCATGGCATGTTCCTGTCTCGTGGATCCCCCCATTGGCATCCCAATTTGTCCCCTCATTCTCCTGCTGTTACTAACAACCTCCCACCTGCCACCCCACTTCCACCTTTTCTCTCTCTTTCTTTTTGTGTCTCCACTCTTTTTCATTCTCCTCTCATCCTTCGTGTGTTTTGGGGTTGGGTTTGGACTTTTTCTTTTCTTTTCTTTTCTTTTTTTTTTTTTTTTAGTGAGGGAGGTGACAGGCAGGGGAAAGACTCCCATTCAGCTTGGAGTGTGTGGTTTTGTCCGCCCTTCCGTCTTGTGGTCCGGTTTGTGCAGTGCATGTAGGAGCGAGGTGACTTTGGATTCTGCCCTTGAGTTCTCCTCAGCCTGGCCCGCTTCCCTACCCCCTTCCTTCCGCCTTCTCTCTCGGCTGCAGGTGATTTCTGCATGGGTGTGTGAGCGTACGGCCTGTGCACGCTTGGGGGCCCCTCTCCCCTCTCCGCCCTCAGCCCCCTGCGTGGGTGTTGGGTGTATGGGTGCTCTTTGCTCCCTGTGGGCATTACTATGGTTCTTGTTTTGGTTGTTGTGCCTCCTCATTTCTTTCTTTTCGGTAGAGTGGCCTTGTTTTGGTTTGGGTTATTTCCTCTCTTGGTGGTGGGTGATGGC
Organism: Lyroderma lyra; assembly: GCA_004026885.1. Lineage (NCBI taxonomy): Eukaryota > Metazoa > Chordata > Mammalia > Chiroptera > Megadermatidae > Lyroderma > Lyroderma lyra. Next base: position 84,329 of record PVJL010003656.1, read on the forward strand.
AGTGAGGGTTGGGTCGGGGTTGGTGTCCTGGGGAATCCCATGGCATGTTTCATCCATGACACATCAGAATAGAGACCCTTCTCCGTCCCTCCCTGAATGCATGTTTGTCAGCGTGGTGTGAGTCCAAAAAGAAACAAACAAAAAAGAGGAAAAGAAAAGAAAAAGGGTTAAAAAACAAACCCCACGAACAGCCAAAGACCAACCCCGAACAAACCCATTGTCAAATGTCTCCTTTGCTGTTTTTCACTACCACCATGATTAACAATCAGTAAAAAAAAAGTGTGTGTGTGTGTGTGTGTGTGTGTATATATATATATATATATATATATATATATATATATATGTGATCATTTTACCAATAAACTGAGACGAGTGATGTCATCTGAGGACAGTTCCATTTTCTCGCCTGGCTGAGCACAGAGCGCCGCGGGTAGAGCGAGCTGCTCAGCGCGGCAGTCCCGACCACCCCTCCCCGGAGTCTGCGGGGGAATGCCGGAGGCTGGGGCCACCGGGAGCACAGACCAGAAAATGGAACTTGGCTGCACATACCAAAAGCAAACCAAATTAGAAAGAATACCTCACCAAAATCGTAATGCAAGTGACGCCTCAGGTGGGGGAAGCCACCGGATTTCAGTAGGACTGTAAGGTCATTGTTGGGATTTTTTTTTTTTTTTGTCCCTGTATCCCTCCACCAGGTGACCATCTCAGTGGACGGCATCCTTACAACGACGGGCTACACTCAAGAGGACTACACCATGCTGGGCTCAGATGACTTCTTCTATGTGGGAGGGAGCCCGAGCACCGCTGACTTGCCCGGCTCGCCTGTCAGCAACAACTTCATGGGCTGCCTTAAAGAGGTAAAGTTCACACACTGCACTGAGCACACTGACTGTCTCAGAACACATGAATTTTCCAGTTCAGTGACTGGCTCTGTCATCTGATCTGTTCTGTGAGGCCGTAGGTGGCGGTGGAAGAGACTTTGGACTTGGAGGTAGATTCCTGGCTTTTGGTCAGAGCTTTAGGCTGGTTGCATGACCTTGAGTTCTGTTTTCTCATCTGTCTAATGGGGAACCTTATTTCACAAGTCGTTGTGGTTTATACATTCAATAAAATAGCACAGATGGAAGGACTTGGAAACCATAAGGAACTAGAAGTGTGTAAAGTTTGATTTTGTGCTTTTGACTTGGCACCTAGGGAAGTCTAGCTAAAAGTGGCTCAATTTGTGGCTGTGTGTCTTGTCTAAAATGTAACATGTATTATTTTACCTTGGCCACGCTTGGTGTTCTCACGAGTCTCATTTGAGATGAAGGAAAATTCTCAGGATGTAGCCTTAAGGCCCAGAGACTGGCTTTTACTTTTCTTTTCCTCCTTTTTTATTTCCCTGAAAGCTCGTAGCTGTGACAAAGCAGTGGGGCTTTGCCATTACTCATTTGTTGTAGCTGATACGTTGAGACCTGTATCTGAGAGGAAAGGAGCTTTAGTCAAGTGTAAGTTCAATCTCTAAGGTCAATTGTTGAGGCAAGAAGAATCAGACTTGATTTGGTAGAATTCTTTCAGAACACTGTGTCATCAGCAAAGTATACTGCACATTTTTGTTTAATCTAAGCTAAGCTTGATTGCTGAAGATATCTGTACTGTTTCCCTGGGGAAATGTTCGGAGCAGCTAGCAGTGTTCTTGCTTGTAGATAAAGATCACTGTGACATGTGATGAGCCTCCGTTTAGGACACGAGTTTTATTCTTCTTATGGCTTCTTGGGATTTGTTGAACATCAGTCATGTGTGAGATGGTATTGCCCGTGCTTTCCTTCACACCCCTTCACCATGAGCCACATCCAGGCAGGAGTTGTGCCTGTGAAGTCTGACATATAATAGGTACATAATAAATATTTACTGAATGATAAATTTATCAAATAACCACTGGGTAGGTACATTTGTGTGTGTGTGTGCTGTAACTAAGCTCAGTGTCTCTTTACAAATCATTGTTTCTGGATTTGATGATCTAGGAAGGGAGATGAGATTGGTGGTGAACAGTCATGGTTCAAAATACCCCATGTTCAGTGCCACAGACTAAATAGTCTAATTAACTAGAGGAAACGTATGTTTTACTGGGGAGTCACTTTTGGAGAAAAATTGATGTTTGAGCTGCATGTTCCTCCAGTAAACCACATGTGAGTTGAGAGGAAAGAGTAGGAAGCAGAGACCTGACAAAGGAGTGAAAATCCAGGTACAGGTTTTTACTATTCTTGGTCTGAAGGAGAACCCAAAGAGGGTTGTCCTCTCTCTGCTGCACCTCACCGAGGCTTCTGTTGATGACAGGGGCTGCGCTGGCCGTCCCTAAGGGAACTGCAGTAGACAGAGAAGACTTCTTCCTTGGGATTTACTCCCATTTGAGTAAAATAAAGATATAACTACTCAGTGGCTAATGAACACAGAAAGGCTCATAAACGCTGCTAAATCACACTATATGGGAAGTGCACGGTCGTCAGAGACAGACAGGAGCATTCTGTTGCCACGCGCACGGCGCAGGAATGGATGAGGCGTTGACTGCAGTGGAGAACTCATCTGTTGTAGTGAAACAGCCCCATGCATGCAGTTTCTCCCGGACAGGATGTGGGGGTGACCTCTAGGGTCAGTCTCTATCTGATTATATTGAACCATCTCTCAATTACTTATTTTGAGGCAAAGGAGCCGTTTTCCAAACCTGTCAATCAGGAAAGATGCTCCTGAACATTTTGAAGCAAGTCTCATGAAAGCATGAAGATACCTCTAAATGACTTTATGCAAAAGTGAATAAAATCCTGCCCAGCACTTCCCTCTCTCACTGCCCAAGTAGAGAGCAGACGGCTTCCAACGTCACTTACTAGCTTAAGCATTAGAGGCAGTTTTGAAAAACAGTGTCAATAACAACAGGACAGTAGACTCTCAGTTCACAGGCACCCCTGGGGATTGGTAGATGCCGGGTAAATGTAAGTAGACTCTCCGTTAACTGGAACTTCAGCAACTGGCGCTCTCAAGCAACTGTCAAAAAAAAATTTGCTGGTTGCTGGAGGTAGTGCCGCTTGCTTGAGTTCCGATGAATGGAGAGTCTACTGTATTAGCAATAAAAATATACACACACCTTAGCTAGCAGCATAAATCAGCATTTATTATTAAGTTAGAAAAAAAAAGTACAAAGCATTGGAGAAAATGGTAGGCAAAAATGAGGACTTGATTAACTTCTGTCCCCATCTCTCCTGTCTGTCTGTATTATTATATACAGTCCTTCTAAGGTACTTGGGAGGTGTTCTCGTTGTCTCAGTATTTTAAACGGACACCTTTGAGTGTAATGTAGTGCTGGGACCTTCTTTATTATTATTTAATCATTACAGTTAACTTTTCTGTGGGCAGGTCTGGGAAATTCTTGCCTTGTTCTTGGTATTTCTATCTGACAGTTTAGTAAACAGTAAAATCTTCCAGCTGTTATACATTGAGATTTTGCTCCTTGATACCTCTCCCTTACCCATGTTCAGTGCCACAGACTACCCATGTCAGCTACGTTTAGATGGTCTCCAGTTGTTTAAAATTACTTCTACCCTTCCCTATCTCTGTCTTCCTTTTTCTGTCTTCTCATTGTGACACTTAAGTTACCGTAAGCTGAGCTGGGTGCTTTTTATATGTTATTTTCTTCAAAATGGGGACATTGTAAAGGGACAATGGGGTTCTGTTCCAGATCACCGATACTAAGTTCTGGCTCCACCACTGAGCCCCAGTGACTGTGAGTTCACCTATGTGCATACTGCCTAACGTGATACCACTGTAAAATCCACAGCAAAGACTGCCCAGGTTGTCATCAGACTACTGTGGTTCTCCAGACACCCTAGTTGTCAGTACAAGATTTGTGTCCCCTTAAACACCACATCCAACATCTTATTCCTCTTCATGTTTTCATGTCTGTCGTACTTTGTTTTGTGGTGGTCCCAGCTCTTAGAATGGTTCTTGGCACCTAGTGGGCTCTCAATAAATACTTACAGAGTGAAATCACATGTTTGTAAATTAAAAAATAGTTTTTAGATAAATGTTCTTAGGCACTATTGACCATGTGACTTTCTTGGGATCACTAAAGAACATCTTGAAATGGCAATAGTTGAATCTTTCAGATATGAGAGAAGTATAACAAGGCTCAGCAAGGCTAAGAGAAATAGGTAGGAACTTCCTCTAGGAAGAACAGGATTTCAAAGACTTTGAGGGAGGAATCATGGTAATGAAAGGAATACTGGGTTTAAGATCAGAAAATCTAGTTGGAAATACCAGCATTAACACTGGCTCTATGGAGTAGAATACGCTGTTGATCTGATCTGAGTTTCAGTTTCCTAACCCGTAGCAGATAGGAAGACTTCTGTTATGTTCTTCTTAAGAACAAATGAAACAATGTACACAAAAGTGAGACTGTACAGAAATCTACAGTGGTATTTTTCTGTGCTTATTATTAAGGATGATGTGATGCATCTTATGAAACAGTTTATGAATATAAATATAAGCATAAAGTGACTATGTTTTCACTATGTTTACATGTGTAAATATCTCCATATTTTCCATGTTAGTGAATCACTGCCTGTGTGAAAAAACAACAACAACAACTTTAGTGTGAGGTTTGCCCTACTAAAATTGTCTTGTTTGCTGAATAACCATCCCACCCACCTAGTTTGTTGCCTTTGGACATGTGTTTATTTGACAACTGTCAATCTTCTTTTTCTTAGCATGTGAGCTCCATGAGGACAAAGACCTCATCTGTTCACAGGTGTTTCCTGAATACCTGGAAGAGTCCCTGGCGTAAAATAATGCACTCAATAAGTATGTCTGGAATAAATAAATGAACTAATGAGCTAACCTAATGGAGCTCTAAAATCTGGTATAATTGGGGTTAACAGATACGTACTGAAAACCTACCGTGTGCCATGATAGATACAAAGATGAATCAGACACAAGCTCCCATCTTAGGGGACCTCATAGATAGTGGGGAAAACAGACAGACAAATATAATTTTAATAAAAGGCTGTTAATGTACCAAAAGAGGCATTCATGGGTGTGGTGGGGCTACTTAGGAGAAAGACTTAACATTTTCTGGGTTTTAGGAGAACTCTGCGGAGGAAACAGTGCCCGAGGTGAGACTTGTGGATGAATAGAGGTGCATGGGGAGGAGTAGAGGGAGTGGGACCCAAAGATGATGGGACAGCATGGGCTAAGGCACAGAAATGGGAACCATTGTGGTATCTGGGTGAAAAATTTACAATTGGCTAATTTCAGGGCACAAACTATGGGCTTAGGAGTACTAAAAATAGAGCTATAAAGTTAGGAGGGGCCTGGTCATAGGGAGCTTTTATTTCACATGATACCCTTTATTTTCTAGGTAATGGGGAGCCAGGGAAGGATTTTAAGTAGTAGAATGACATGTCCAGATTGGCATTTTGTCTGTCAGGCTTTAATTCCTTGAGGACTTGAGGACTGATGCTAGTCCATTTACTACTTTCCCCGGAGGTCCATTTTTGTCCTAGGAGGCTGAGGAGCTGTGTTGGGAAGCGTGGTCCATTGGCTTTAGCATTGGGCCAGGAAAGTATCCCTCTGAATCTTAAAAGTCCCGCAGAAACGGGCTTCCTTCTGACCCGCGTTTCAGTCTCTGATGACCCTCCCTGTCAGGACGTATATGTCTTCCTCTGTCTGTCCTTGGCATCATTGAGCTATTATTGCTCGATGAAACACAGTGCAGTAGAGGGAAGCCAAGTCAGGCCTGAGTTGCATGGATAGTGTTTCTGTCAGACTCACCAGGACCAGGGAGTTTATTCAGGCCCAGCACACTATCCTCCTCTGTGTTGGGGTCTTCTGTGTTGTTTAATTTGGTTCTTTCTACACCATTCTCCATTCTCCTCCATCTGTTACTTCTCCCCCGGTATGTTGGTGCTCCATGTGGCTCTTCCTAGTCCTACAGAAGAGGTCAAGTGCTTCTGAGACCTCAGGGACAGACTGGTCTCTCTCAGCTCTCTGTTCTCATGGCATCACTAATGGAGAGGAAGGAAAAGCAGGAGAACTGGGAGAGTAGAACATATATTTAAAGGAAAAAGGATTAGGTAGAAGAACATCATTGCACACGTTACATTCCACATCCCTTTTGTGGTTATTAGCCATTTAAAACCGAATGGGGTTTTGCAGCCAGAGATAGTCTCTGAACAGATGATTAATGGCTTAATCTGTAATAACTTTACATTTTATGGAACCCTGATAGGAGTCCACATCTGGTGAGCCAAGGCATTTATGGCTGTGTTAATTCTGTTAATTGCTATACGTTTGTTTGAATTGCTGGCACCTGCGGGCTTTGGAATAATGTGTTTGTTGCTTTTTTATTTTTTAATATACTCCTTTTATTTTCTACCATCTCACTGTCTTTTGTTGCTCTTCTGCTATCGCTTAATTTCTCTTCTGTTTATTGTTATTTTTTGTATGTGTTCTCTTGTGTCTTCACTCATTATACTTTCTTTTTTTTAAGTTTTTTTTCTTATTCTTACTTTTCCAACCTCTTCGCTTCCCAAACTTTCGTTTTGGTATCCTTCCTGATTTCTCATGTGGTAAAAAACATCACTGTCCATAATCAGGTAAATTTACATGGCGTTAGACCTAAACACCCACTTTTCCCTAGCATCAAGAATACCTCAGGATCCTGTGGCGAACGGAGATCATGTGAGCGTTTTAGCCAGCCTCTGGCCTGGCCTTAGAAGGTCAAGTCCAGGGTTTGAGTCTTGCCTAGACTTACTCATTGCCAGTTCTGAGACTTATAGACAATTGCTTTACTGCTCTTAGCCTCAGTTTTTTTCATCAGACTGTAATACCTACTTCAAGCATTTCTATGGCAGAAGCAAATGGGACTTGAGAAAAGGAGGTGTTTCAGAAACTGTAAAGCACTGTGCAAATGCTGTTGAAATTCTTTGTGTTATTAAATGAAGCCAAATTGATGAGATTTGTCCTACAAATGAAACACTGCAGAAGTTAGGAGAGTCCAGTGTAGTTTGATAAAAGAACACCTGACTTGGAACCTGGGTACCAGATCCAGTTCTGATGCTAATTAGAAAAACCTCTGACCTCTTGCGGCATCCATGTCTTGATATGTCTCATGACGTTAGTGGTTAGTGACAAAATAAACACACACCACTGTGGAGGACTTCTGCTGTGTTGATGCAAGTTACTGCTTTTTAAATGTTGCATAGCAAGGTCGCATCTATTTCCCTACTCTTAGGAAGGTAATGCTGAAAAGAAGTGTGTGGTCTTGGAGGAAGAATGCCTTGACGGAATGGAAGGACCAACTTAAAAAGGGGACGAAGAGGGACAAATGCCAGCAAGGTAGAAAGAAGTAGAAACATGAATCAGAGGCCGGAAAATGGAAGAATGTGGCAGAAGAAGAAAAACAGTGGAGAAACTATGTCTCAGGAGCTGCCTACTGGGGCGACCATAGAAACAGTCATATTTGTGGGTTAAACAAAAGGTCACATATTGGCAATGTTATGTGATTCAGTTTAGAATGAAATTTTTGTAAAGAAGATGAATGGGAACTTCTGGGAAATACACGACTTACTTCCTGGATTACAAGGAACTGAAATGGGCAGGAGAGAGATTGGCACTCTGTGTCGCAGCAGAATTAATAACACAGCCCTGACCTCCTGGGGTTGTGTGATGAAGATGAGGCTTATGCCACAGAGAGGTGTGAGCACCGAGCCCAGCGGGGTTTTAAGAAAGTGGGATGTGCCTAAGCAACAGTGTTGGGAGGGCTGAAGACTCAGGGAAATTTAGGATGGGAACAAACGGGAGGAAGTTCTTCAGTTAATGCCAGAAGAAAAATAGTAAAGAACCATTTGCTGCTGAGAGTTGATAGGGTGTCAATGGAAAAGTAGCTGTGGTGAATGTTTCTATTTTTTAGGGACCTGGCACTCATTTTCCCTTCATTTGGTATGTTTCTTGATGTCTGTTTCTCCTCATTCTCAGCCCAGTGGTGAGGTGTTTCTGACTCCTCTTGGCTCCCATGGTGAGCCTGTGAGCTCTGAATTAGGGACTTCCATTTCCCTGGTCATGGTGATTTTGTTATAGGTGTGTACCTCTCCCGATTTGGATCAGTGACATACAAACTCAGGGCTTTAGGGAGGCTGTTCTCCCTCCTTTGGGCTAGACCTTGGGATGGTGTAAGATGGAGCTTCGGGCAGCCGTCTTATCACCACATGGAGACCAAAGATGAAGGCAGCGTGAAGAGCACAACCAGAGATGGGGAGAAAGTCAAGTCGGTCTGTTGACATTTGTAAGGCCCAGGATCAAACATTCTTCAAACTAGACTACCCCTGGATTTCCAGCTGTGATTGGATAAATTACTTCTTTTGTCTACACCAGCCTGAGCTGGACTTTCTGTCATTTGCAACATAGAGCCCTAAGTGATGTGAAAGAATTCCTGATGCTTCTGTTTTATCCCTGACTTCGCTGACAAGGGATCTGTGCCTAAGAAAAGATGGACAAACATAGGAAATTTAATAGCAGAGCCTGTTAGGAAAAGCACCTAGTTGCTCTGTAAAAATTCACACTTTTTGACTTGGATGAATGATATTCCAGGATACAGAGAGAATTTGCAAATAAAAATTTTGAAAGCCAGTTGATGTTTTTTTTTGAGATACGGTAGAATGCAAGTATGGACTTAAGAGATTCCTCAGAACTTGGGAAAGATTTTGGAATGCATTATTAACAGAAGGTGTGAGCCTGCAGAAGAGAGAGGAAGGATCAAGAGATCCACAATTGTTCTCCAAAAACATTAAAAATAAACCATATTGCTTCAGCCAAACTCACATATCCCTTCATATTGTTACAATACTTCTAACTCAGGAAAATACCATGGACCTAACATAGGTAAATATCAGCAAGGTATTTGGCAGTACGTTTTGTGATATCCTCATTAACAAGATAGGTAAAAGGGATTAGATGTAAGAGATATTCAGTAAAGGAGTAACTGAATGGATCTATATTGGCCTGTACGGTCTGGTGGATGTCACAGTGCTTCATCTTACTTAACATTTATATTAGGGACTCCAGGAAACATAAGAAAGCTTGCTCATCAACTTTGTGAATAGCAGGAGTTGGAGATGGTAGAAAATAAGTGCCTACATGATCTGAGGCTGAATTAACAGAGGTATGATCTATAAAACAAAGGAGGTGAGAGTTGAAAACAGGCTCTGGAGCTAGAGTTCTTGGCTGCAAAGCCCAGCTCTATTCCCATTTGCTGTGGAATGCTGGGAAAGTTACTTAACCCTCTTCATGCCCCACTTGAGGTAGGAAAATACATTTATTAAATGAGGAGAATAATTATACCTGCTTCATAGGGTTGTATTAACTGAGATAAGAAATGTAAAACTCTTAGAACAGTGCTATGTGTAGAGAAAATACTTGGTAAATTTATCATCATCATCATCATCATCATCATCATCATCATCACTGTTCTAATGTGATTATTGGGAGTGTTTTTTTTTCCACAAGGAATATCATTTTGTTATTGTAATCACAAAATTCATTTTATGTACAGGAACATATAAGTGAACATTAATCAATGCATTGATAATTCACTTCATAATGAGGGTGAACACACTATAGAACAACTTATAAAGACAAAAATATTATACAATTTTCTGGTCTTGCAGTGCACTTTATAGTGCAAGTATTTAAGACACAGTAGAGTTCAATTCAGCAAAATATTGCCGAATATCATGCCACAGTCCACTTAACTCAAAAGGTCAAGATCAACAGCTTATGATAAATGGTCAGGAAAAAAATATGTACTACATATAATTCATAAAATAGATAATGGTTTATTTTGATAGTTTTAAATTATTTCACTGTGGAATTGAGCATAATTGGAACAAACATCTAAGATCTAAACCGGAGTAATCTCGCTAGGCAGGGACTTTGGCTTCAGGTAGGAAAGCCTCCCAGTATTTCATCAGTTACTGTGTTTGTACTAACAATTCTAAGTACTGGATAATAAGAGTTTTAAAATTGTTCACTGGTTCTCTCTCAAATCTTCCCACTTCCTTTCAAATTGTTTTAGAGGTCTGTTCAAAATCACTTTCTGCTTGTTGCAGGTTGGCCTC
>PVJL010003656.1:94570-151023 GCA_004026885.1 Lyroderma lyra
TTTTTTTTTTTTTTTTTTTTTTTTTTTTTTTTTTTTTTTTTTTTTTTTTTTTTTTTTTTTTTTTTTTTTTTTTTTTTTTTTTTTTTTTTTTTTTTTTTTTTTTTTTTTTTTTTTTTTTTTTTTTTTGAGCAAAGCAATCTGAGCATCTTCCCATTTCTGCCAGCACATCATTCGATGGCCAGACATACTTTTCACTGCACCAATAAGGTGAATGTCATCACTAAGTAGTTCTGAAAACATACGAAAGTCAGCAAAATCTCGTTCTTGATGTAACTGGTCCGTCTTCTCCTCCACCTCTGTCAGCCGAGACAAAGCTCTAGATCAAGCAGTATGATCCTCAGAATCACCTGGCAGCACTGCTAAAGGCAGCTGTATTTGCTGAAAGTTCGTTTCTGTGACCGACCAAGGTTCCAGCCCTGGCATGGGGTTTCCGAGGTCGCTGATCCACATTCTCAACGTGGTGCTGCTCTTCTTCAGACCATGCACTTGAGTCATTCACCTTGACTGTCGTTTTGTTGACAGTGTTGGCAGCCTTGTTCATCATCCCTGCTCCACTCAGAGCCTGTGTGGTAACTGCTCTGAACTTTCTAGGAACTGCCTTAAGTTGGATGCTTTACTATTCTTTGAAAATACCTTTCAAGAGTTGCTCTGCATTTCCCCACAAATTCAGTGAATGATGAATCTTCTTTACCCACCTTGACCTTGGCTATGCCTACTTTACTCTTTTTTTGTAGCTGGTGGCACACTATAACCAACATTGTAAATACTTGCTTGCTAACTTACTGTGCAAACTGGGAAAGTCATTAAATCTTCTTTTAACTGAAAATTCTTTCTTACTGAACATGGAAAGAGAAGTCTTTGTTGTTACTCTGTATGCCACGTAAGCATTCACACCATCTGGATCTGATACACCACTTTTGGTATAAAAAACACCTCCATTTGCTGCTCCTTCAACCCCTTCCTAGACCTAGCAAAGGTCACAGGAATAGACATACTCTTTGATTCAATTCTGGGAGCAATGAGTAGCTGCAGAAGGTTCTGGGGAGAGGATAGATTCCCTTTCTGGACTTTCCAGAGAAACAACTTCTATGGGTTATGCAAAAAAGATCTTCTCTGTCATCATCTAGCACAACTTCTGCAGGTTTTGGACTACGGGAGTTTGTATATCATCTTTTGTAAGAGACCTGGATGGTTCTGGAGATGATGGACTTGCCTCTAGGGTGGCGACAGTGCTGGTGAACAGGTCCTCACCATTCTCATGCTCCTCACAGTGGGTGGGCTTCCCATCCCCCAGTGGAGGAGGCTCCCTCTCCATTACCATCTCTGCTGGCCTAGATGACTGTATCAGCTGGGAGTGCTTCCATTCAGTTGTGCATGATAAGCTTTTTAAAGGTCAGATGACTAATTGGTAACTTGCACCATGTTTTGAGATAAAGAGACTGAATTATCTGTCATAAAAATTGTTGACCTGGAAGATCAGGGGAAGAAAAAAATGCCTGAGCCCAGGGAATTGAAAGTGGTCTTCATACATGAAGGAAATGTCCTATAGAAGAACTGAGGCAAATGAGTGAAAATCAGGTACCTGAACAAGGAACACATCTCAGTGAGGGCTGTCCAAAGCTGCCTTCAAAGTAACGCATTCTCTGTCACTCAGGCCTCCGAGCTGAGCCTGGGCAACCACTTTGCTGAGGTCGTAGAGTAGATTACTGAGTCGATGGTCTTGATTTTTCTAGTTGAATATGAGACCCTATAACTCTACAATGAATTAGCCTTCTGAGAAAAAAGAATAAGCCTGATTGATTAGACCAGGTTCATTGTGTTGAAGACTTTCCCAGTTAATCTCCAAATGAGTTGCCTATACATGTCCCACCAATACTTACAGGGTCACTCTTGTGGTAGGATTTGAGGTTCCTAGCCACTGCTGTCATCTATTAGTCACAATTATTTCTCTTTCCTCAGACATTCACTGGCATCATCTCCAAAACCATTATAACTGCAGCAACTATAATCATAGTAACAATAAAGACATAACAATTATTGAGCACTTAACAATGTGAGTGCTTTTAAAATGTGTGTCTACATGGTGCTAAGTGCTTCATACGTATATCCTAATTTAATTCCCACCAAACTTAGGACTTTAAGGAGTGAGTGTCTTGCCCAGGGTCACACAGTCAGCAAGGATCAGAGTTGAGATGTAAACACTGCTGCCATCTTTACTCCTGCTGCCCTCTCCTCCCACTCAATGAAAAGACTTGGTGAGGAAGAGGAGGACATATGCTCCTCAGGAAAAGGGTGGTGGTACTGTGGTTAAACCCACTTCAGAGGTGGTCTCTGGCTGCCCGTTGGAGCGTCCCTCTATTGGAGAGATGATTTAATGACGCAAAAATGTCCTGCTGGGCGACTGGATACCATGACCTGTTTCTTTCACCTTGCCATTGATTGTTCTGGGAGGAAAGCAGTTTTTGCTTGGTTTCCCATTTTGACTGGGCAAATTGGTATTGTTCAACCTATTACTGGAAGACTGATGTTCGTCATGGCGCCTGAGTCGGGAGTAGCTCCTGTTGGTATACGTGCCAAGCCACGGAACACCTTGGTTTTGAGATGTGCAGTGCACCTTAACCTTGTTCCAGCCCATTAGTTTCTGGGAAGCTGGAGCTGTTTGCCTCCACTACCCTCAGAAAGCCAGGAGGAGGAGCAGCTACTTTTCAGGCTTAGGAATTGGCAGTGTGATTCTGGGAATCTCTTATTTAGCTCGGCGAGTCTTTTTTTTTCTTTCTTCTCTTCAGGATAGATTCAGTGGAAGTCATTACTTTCTAAAAATGTCACTTATTTACAGGAAATGTAATCTACCACAACATTCCAACTGAGATGAAATCTCTTGTGTCTTCAAATGCCTCAAAGGAGGCAAAAATGTAGTCTTCATACACATATACCTACAGGGATAAAGTAATCATTGAGCTAATTAGCTAATGATTTTTCAAATTGCAGATGCAGAAGTGACTGTTCCGTTAGCGTTATGATGCTAGTGTGGCCTGGCGCTCTGTCCCCCACGCGGACATTGTGCCACACCTAATTTCTGCACGGATTTCAGGAGAGAGAAGGATAACATTTTCACTCCCCAAATCAGTGACGGTGTAGCAGAGGGCAGCAACATCGCACATCAATTATCAACCGATAAAATTCTCCTCCCTCCCTCTCCCTCAGCCTCTCCCCCACTAGCCAGTATTGGCAGATGGTCCATCTCAGGCTTTCTGGAGAAAATAGAGCTATTTAGCGTATGCTTGTTAAACTTCTCTCTCTTCATTTTTAGATTTACCTCCCACTATATGAATTGCTACCTTCTTATTGCCTGTCTCATAGGATGAACCCTCCTTCTCCTGGCTTGTGTAATAACTGCTATTCTCTTTTGTCTCTTTTGAGATTTAGTCACTTTAAGGAGTTTTTCTCTTTTCCAATCTTCCCATCACCTCTTTTCTCTCCCCTCAGCTAGAGGCATGCTCAAAATCCTTTCCTTGGCCCTGTTTACTGCTGAATTTACACCACAGCTCATTCTTTGCTTTCAGTGCAAAGCCGCTTGAGGGAGTCGTATGCACTTCTCACCGTTTCTACGTCATGGTTACCTCTCACTCTCTACAGTGACATGCCAAGCTCTGAAGGGACATACCTGTCCTCAGCACTGTAGTAGAATTGCTTTCCTGTTTTACTTCGCTTGAGTTAGGAGCCCTTTATTATATGCTCTCATTGTCCCCCATTCTTAATGACATTGCATTATAATTGCTACGATAGCCCTTACCATATTGGAATTTAATGATCTGTGTTCATGTTTCCCCCATAGACTGAGCTTCCACAAAGCAGGGAACTAGGATTTTTATAGATGGAATACTCCCTTTAGAGTTAAATGTAGGTCCTGGCACATTCACATGTGGAAATTATTCTTCCATAAATTAATGAATATTTGTGAACATGAGTAATAGAATTATTGCTCTAAATTTCTCTGTAGCATATCACTCCTGCCCTTACGTTTGAGTGCAGTAAATATTCATGGAGTGCCTACTCCACTATAAGGTCTGTTTTGAGTATTGGAGTACATGGTGAATGAGATGATGTGTAAAGTCCCTGAACCTGTGGAACTCACGTTGTGGTTGAAGGACACTAAGAGTAAATGCAAGAACAAGTAGTTAAAATACTTTATAATAATGATAAGTGGTATGAGGGAAATCAGAGAGGATGATGGCATGGTGAGTGGCAAAGAGATGGGGTCTGCATTATCAAACTGATCAGAGAAGGGTTCTCTGAGGAGGTGACAGTTAAGCTAGAACCGAGGGCAAAAGAGTCAGACCAGCCAAGTTCTGGGAGAGGCCATTTCAATCAGAGGAAACTGCAAGGACAAAAAAAGACCCCAGACAAAGAAAAGCTGGGATGTTCAAGAAAAGCCCAGGAGACCATTGAGCTGTGGGTCCATGAGAGAGGTGACGTTTTGCTTTTCTCTAAAGGTCCCAGGTAGGTAATATCAGTGAATCAAGCTTATCTCTCCCTCAGGGTCTTCATTTGCCTGTTCATCTCCTGTCTAGGTTGACTTTCTCTCTCTCTTTATCCTAGAGGATAAGGTGTCCCTCCATGTTGACAGGCTCACCTGTTCACCGTGCCAATCATCTCCTCCTCTCCTTTCACCTCCTGGAGTCTCCTCTTCCGCTACCTCCGCTCTCACTTGCACCTTTGATCCTTGCCTCTTGGTTTATTTCTTCTTGGAAGGCTGCAGACATCTTCTGGTCTACCCTATAAGGATTAACCCTTCCTTTGACCTGTACCTTCTTAAACTCAGAAAGGAAATGCTTCTTTCCCATTCTTTCACAGCGGTTGTGGGAACAGAGTGAGGCTTGTGAAAACTTGCCTCAGATGGCCCATGTGTTCTCTAGAAGGGAAGTGAGGCAGTGGGCTAAGTGGGAAAAGAATGTAGGCAGGTGAAATGTGGCCAGGGGCATTTAGAACGGCTGACACTGCTGACATCACCCATTCCCTGAGGTTGGAAACCTCCGAGCGAGCTTTGATCGTTCTCACTGACTCTCCTTCTTCTCGGCCCTCACTAAGCAGTCGCAAAGTTCCATGGTCAATTTCCTGGTTACATTTCTCACTCATTTCTCTTCACTTTGGACCCTCCACTGTGCTCTCTCCCCTCACCCTCTGCCCCACACCTCGCCTGTTTCTGTCATATAATGTCTTTCCACCTCCATGCTCTGTGTTCTGCATCCTGCCCCACCTTGCTTTTGGAGCAGTTTTTTTGGAAACATCCAGGGCCCGTGAGTGCATGTTTTGCTTCAACTTTGTCTGACTTCCTCATGCTTCCTTCCTATGTTTAGCCAGAGTGGCTGTTTCATGTTATCTTCAATACAGGTTTTGAGTTCTTCTAAAACTTCTTTATTTGGTTCTCCCAGTCAAGAATTTCTCCGTCTCTCTTTGCTGTCTGATGCTTACCCATTCTTTCAGGACTCGTCTCATGGTTACCACTGATCACACCGGTTAACAGTGGTCTTTCTCACTTCTCAATTCCAAGCACCTTTATATGGTTCAGTGTGTGTGAGCCATATAAAGGTAGACTTCCAGGTTCAGATTTTGGATCTGTCACTTACTATCTATGTGCACTTAGACAAGTTAGCTTCTCTGCAACCAGTTTCTTCATCTATAAAATTAATAGAGCAGACTCTCCTTTAACCGGAACTCAAGCAACCAGCAAAAACATCAAAAAAATAATACTACATTTATCTGGCATGAGTGCCAGTGAACTGAGAGTCTATTGTATCTTAATACTGCCTACCTCATGTAGTTTTTATGAGGATCAAATCAGATGCTGTCATACTGGCACATGCTCAGCTCTCAGTAAATGTCACCCATCACTGTCATTTATCTGTCCTTCAGATGCCATACATTCATATGTTAGATTTGCAGGTAGCAATCCCTCTACAGCAGAGGTTTTTGTGCTTTCCATAATACGGTGTATACTATAGGTTTCTTAAAGAGAATGGAAAGTAATATATATTCCTTGAATGGATTTCTTGATTGACTGAAAGGATGTTGCTGTTTCTTCATACTATAGTGTGACCCCAATTGAAATGGTCCCATCTGCAAAATGGAAATAATTTCTTTTTTAAAGACAGTAAAATAAAAATCTCATTCAGGGATAAATGAAATGTATGTGTATATATATATATGAAATCTGAATGCAGTGATTTTATATGTTTAAAATTTTTGGTAATCAAATGGGGTTATGATGTTTATCTGATTAGCATAATTTTTAATAGACATTTTTAATGTAACAGTTCTGATAGGTGATGTTTAAAATGCTAAAGGAAACAAAACTTAGTTGTCATATTAGGTATTGGCTTGATGATTACCAATGTCCCTTTCAAGTCTAAAATCTTTATAAATTTTAAATTGCTTTCAAATATTTTATAGCCCTCCAGTCACTTCTAAATGACTGATTTAATGAGCTTCTGCTGTGTTCCAGGCATGGTGTTTGGAATGCAAAGTGAACTGGGCACGTTTCCTTCCTTGGAAGACCTTATAATTAGGGTTGGCAATGATTTCTGTAAAGGGCCTGGTTAGTGTCCCCAAGTGGGGACACTTTTGACCCTAGGGAACATTTGGCAATGCCTGTAGACATTTTTGGTTGTTAAAACTGCAGTGAGGGAGTGGATGGAGTGGTATAAAGGCAAAGTGAAGTAATGGGGTACGAGTGCTACTGTCATTTAGTGAGTAGAGGTCAGGGCTGTTGCTATACACTCTACAGTGCATAGGACAGCCCCTATTTAACAAAGAATTATCCAACTCCAAATCTAATAGTGCCAACTTTGAGAAACTCTGGACCAGATAGTAAATAATTAATAGATAGTAAAGATGTGATTTTGTAGACCATAGGATCTGTATCATCACTACCAAACTCTGCCTTTGTAATCTGAGTGCAGCCATTGATAATATGCAAATAAATGGGTGTGTCTGTGTTTCAATAAAACTTTATTTATATTAGTAGGAAATGGGTTAGATTTGGCCCCTGAGCTGTATAGTTTGCTGACTCTTGCTATAGTTGAAATGGCAGACAAAATTAGATAATTGATTATAATGTATTTCACTATGTTAAGCTATATGATCAAAGTTTTTACAGGTTTACACTGAAGCTCAAAATATGGGTACTTAGCCTGACCTGAGATATTAGAGATGGTTTCTTGAAGGAGAAAGAACATGGGCAGAACTTTTTCTAAAAGGAGTTGTGGAGTTAGGCAAAAGGAACAATTCCAGGTAAAGGAAGTAGCATCAGCAAAGACATGAAAGTGTGAAGTAACATGGTGAATGTGGAGGAACTAATAATAACAAAGGAAGCAGGGGAGGTGATGGAGTGGTAGTATTATAGTAAGTAATAAGCAGCTAACTTACTATTAGTGAGTGCTTATTGTATGCCAGGAATTCTTGTTAGCATATGTGTTCTCACTCATTTCATAGAAAGAGAGCTCAGTGTGATTGGGTGATACAAGAGAAGGTTGGAGATGTGTGTATGCACCAGAGCTAGGACTTTATTCTACAGGTAGGTAGAACTAGGAAGGAGAAGAGCAAAGGTGGAAACAATTAGGAAGACTTACCAACTTGATTGGACAGTAGTGGGAAGAGCAGAGAGGTCTTGTGTTTCTGGCCTGGGCAACATTAATGGAGTATGGAAATACTGGAGATGAGGTAAGTTTAATGGGGGAAATGCTAAGTTTAGTTTAGAATGTATTGTGTTGGAAGTACTTACATTATCTGGAGCTCAGAATCAAGTTCAGATTGGTGTCTATAGATGTAACCAGAATACAAAGAATATCATTAAATTAGAATTGATGAAATCAGGTAAGAAAGCACATCAAATAGGACAGTGGAATTAAAAAAGGAATCCTGAGAATTGCTAATATTTAAGAGAAGAGTGGATCTAAAGGCAAAAAGTAGAGAAGTAGGAGGAGATCAGAGAAAGTGGTGTCATGGAAGCCAAAAACATAGAAAGTTTCCAGGTGGGCGGTGTAGTCAGCAGGGCTCAGTGCCTAAGAGAGCACCAGTAAGCTGATTACTAAAAGTGAGATTAAAGCGGAGAATTCAGAGGTCATGGGTAATTCTGTTTTGCTTTTGAATCAGAGAGACTTAATGTATTTTGAAATCCAGAGGCAAAAACAAAAGACAAAACAATCAAACAAAAGAACTAGTACAAGTGGAGAAGCTAAAGATTCAAAAACCTAAAAGTTGAAACAGCATCCAGGAGAGAAGTCCAACCTTTTCTTATGTATTCATTAGAGTACATAGAAGAAATTTTACTAAGAAATATTTTGTAGGATTAATTTTGGGTTGTAAATTTTTAAAAAATTTCTTTTTTTTTTTTTTTAATGTGGGTAGTTCCCTGGCTGGGAATCGAACCTAGGCTGCAGCGTTGACAGTGCCGAAGCCTTAGCCGCTGTACCAGCAGGGAACTCCCCTAAAAAGATATTTCTTTATGTAATCTTTTAATTCATATTTTACAGTTATAATCTTCTTTTCCCTAATCGATTAATTGTCATTAAATTTTACTGAAATTGTGAGCTTGAAGGACTCACCATCTATTTGTTATAATAAAATTTAAAAGCCATAGTTGTAGAACAGTAAAACTTTGGGGGATATTTTTATGTGATTAGCAAATGGGACACCAACTTCATAGATTAGAAATTTAAAGGTACCAGAGAATATTTCGAAGACAGTGTCCGTCCGGGTGAGTACAACTCCAGTCATTTATTGAATGCCATGCATTTTAATAACAGTGACATGAAAGGACTTTCTTTTCATCTTACCTGTTTTGTAATGTTGATTGCACAAAGGATTTAGAGCAACTAAGAATGTTGATGAGAAAGGATTTAAGTACACAAAGCACTTGGGAAGTCTGATCATGAAGAAATGTAACAAACTGCTATGACCACATGTCTGAATGAGGGGTACAATAATATCTGCTGAAGACTTTATGGAAGGGAGAGTCTAACATACAAGGGCTGTCGGGGAAAAAAATCCAGCCATAGATGCCTCAACTTTTCATATTACATAGCTGGATACTTTCCGGACAGCCCTCACATATTGGAATCATCTCCATCTACCAGCTCAGCTTAGAGGCTGTTCTTCTCTAGACAAATTCAACTAAATTACTCTTTACAGAAGAACAAATGCAAGTGATGAAGAACCAAGGGGTGATCGAAGGCATCAACATACTGTTTGCTCCTGAGGACAGCCTGTGTCTTAATTTATCTTTGTATCCCTCCTGGGCCCAGGTACCATGACTACCGTTACTTGGATCAGTGCAGCTGAGGCAGGTTGGGCCGTGTGCCTTGTGGATGGTCTCCAAATAATAGTGCTAATGACGGAGAACATCGAGGTCCAAGAGAGAGGGAGTCGTGAGAACCTCGCCCCTCCATGGAGGACTGGGAGTGAAAATGTCCTTGGTGGGAGAGGAGACTAGCTATTGGATGTACTATCAGTGGGAACTGGTCACACTCACAGGGCTCCTCCCTCCATGATAACAGCACTGATTCATGAAAGTATGCTTCCTCGTGTGAATGAATGAGCCAATTGTGGCTTAAGAGAGACAAACAAGAATGAATTAGCTGATGCCTCCACCATAGCAGTTTCTTATTGAAAGAAATTTAAGGTTAAGAGAAAGCTTATAGGAAAAAAATAAAGTGAAATTCTCAAAACTAGCTCTCACCTCTAAGGGTTTATCACACTGGTGGTTTCATGAAAATAGTGTTGAGAATGGCTGATGTGTGATTTTTGCTAGCTTTTCGTTTCTGTGGACAAAAAAAAGCATTTCTGAAAGAGATTGGTGGAAATTGTGTGCTCATTGTCAGGTTTTTCTCTGATGAACAGCTTATCAGCAAATGTGCTCAGTGGTTAATTACCATATTAGGGCTTATTGGCGTAAAGGGCAGTAGAATGCCCATTATCCTTATGCAAACTTGGGTTTATTGCAGGTTAAACCCCCTTGACGTGAAATCTAAGACTCCTGTCATAAATTAAGCGACCTGTGTACTAGCCCTGCTGGGATTGGCAGTGACAAAGGACACCAGGAGTGGGGTAAATCAATCAAGCCTGGCTGGGTGGGACTTGCTCTTTGGAATGTCTCACAGAGGCTGGTGGAGGTAATTGTGGGGCAGAGGCTGTTTGTTGTTTTGGTTTGGTTTGGTTTCATTTGACAGGGCATCCAGGCTTCCCAAGCAATGATTCAAGTTGCTGTTGGTGCCAAGGCGGTGGTGGAGGGGGTCATACACCAGGAGGCATGGTACATTGGAGATTGTAGGATTCACATAGTGCTCTGCTTGGGTCCTAAGAGACCTGTCAGATTAGAGGTGCGGATGCTAAGGGATAGATTCAGATTCCTAGGCGTCTTGGTCAGCCCAGGGTGCTATAACAAATACCATAGTCTGGGTGGCATAGACAGTAGACATTTATTTCTCACTGTTCTGGAGGCTGAGAAATCCAAAATCATGATGCCTGTGAATTTGATGTCGGGTGTGCTCGCATGGTGGAGCAAGAGATTGTAAGGGCACTAATTTCATCATGAGGGCTCCACCCTCATGAATTAATTACATTCCAAAGGCCCCACTGCCTGCTGCCATCACACTGAAGATTAGGAGTCAACATATGAATTTGAGGGTGAACAAAATTTAGTTCATAGCACCAGGGAAGGCTTGGGACTCAAAGCAGGGAGGGCCCAATCTGAGCAGATTAAGGGTCCACAGTTGTCTCGGGTCTTTCACCTGGAATGGAAACACAGGGTAGCATATGGAAGAAAAGCCAGGTGTGTATAATAGAAGGTCTGTGTAACAGAGCAGAAGAAATGAGTGGCCACAGTGGGCACATGGGAGTCCATAGATCATGAGTGGCCCCTGGGTTTGCAGACCTAATCCCATACTCATAACCAGAAACTGGGGCAGAGGGGGCTGCCAGGCCTCCTGTCCCTGTCAGGACTGACTCAGGAAAGATGGAAGCTCAGGGAGGCTCAGGGCCCCATAAGTCATTCAGTTACCCTGAGGTTAAAACAAGGCAGGAGCTGGTATGACAGAGTCGAAGGCTTTGTTCAAATCTTTGTTTATGGAAGTAGGTTGGTGTTTGGTGTGTAAGGACTTCTGACAATTCTGTAGGCACTGAAGCCCTGGAGCTCTGGCTAATGTATGCTACTCCCAGCATGCTGAAATTCATCGTTAACATTGAGAGACTCAGCATCTCAAGGACAGGAAAAGCATTACTTCACTTGTCTCTTCAAATGAAGTCATTAGTGTTCATAAAGGAAAATGGAGTTTTCCTAAGGCATATGTCCAGGTAATTTGGGCAGGAACAACATGTCTTACCACCTGTGAGTGCCTCTGTGACTGGGCAAAATAAGGTGAGGTTTACTGCTGATCCATTAGTCATGAGTGGGGGTGGGGGGAAGTTCTGTGAATGGTCCCAGGGTAAAAGCAGCCTGGAATTTATAGACCATCAGAGGAAAGGGGGAAGGCGAGGCAGGTGACTTGTCTGCTTTACATCAGTGACTTTTCTGTCTTCCATGTCACATTCACATGTTTTACTTGCATCAGGAAAAAAATAGTCCTTTCTGTCTCATCCTGGATTCAGTGCATTGGTTTGAAGTATCCAGAGAAAGCATCGCTCAATCCTTGTGATTTCTTATTACAAATCAGCAGCAAGGCTTTCTATATTTAAGAACAGTACAAACTGTTCCAGATATAAGATGCTATCCAAGAATTACTAGGCAAGAAGGTATATGGAGATAACAGTGTGTTCTCCACACAGCAAGTACTCAGTGTAGGATGACAAACAAGCGTGGCAGCCAAATAGGTGGTACCAGGGGAAGACAGAGCACTTATTCACTGTATAGACTGTCTCAGACCAAATGCAGCTTTGAAGCTCTATCTGGTCCCCTTTTTCTGTGAATGGACTTAAGGCCTAGAAGCCAGGCAGAATTGAGAGGCTTTCTTTTCCTTGAACCTCACCTTCTTGACCAGTTGGCCTTCCAAGCATTGGATGCAAGAGAGATCTCCCAAATGAGAAACCTCTTATATCAGCCACAGCATGGGACAGGAGAAATAAAATGACAACAGGAATCTAAAAGTCTCACATAGAGAGAGACCTAAAAGATGGTTCCCTGAGAGCCCTTCATATAGAAAACAGTCAAAGGAATAGAGGCCTAAGAAGAAGGCCATCTGCAGAGATCCAGAAAGGTTACTGGCTCAGTTTATTTTCATTCAGTACATTGTTGTCCCTTTAAAAACTTCCCGCCTGTCTAGAGTAGCTCCATTGGATCATTGATGAGTTAATTTTGCCCTAGACCAATTTCAAAACTTGGGAATAGGTGAGAAGAGAAACTTTGAGCTATCTTTAGGGAAATGATAGGAGCAAATAAATTTCATTTTTACGCCAGCCCAGATAGATTGGTGGTGGTAGAGTTTCAAAGGATTCTGGAGTTATTCAGAGGAAATAACTATCCTTGAGTTGCTATGTTGCTTTCTAGTTCATGTTGTAAATTTTTATTGTATATGTTTATGTCCATGAGCAATACGTATATATTAATACTACGATTTGAGTGTTTAAATTTTGTGTAAATAATATCTTACTGTACATACCTTTGTACTACTTACCTTTTATTCAATATAACATTTTAAAGATTTAGCTATAGATTCATGTAGATTTCATCCATTTTTGTTAACTGCTATTTAGTGTCCTATTGTAGGAATATAATTTTTTCACTTATTTTGCCCCTTCTGCTGCGGCTAGACTTCTATGTTATTCCCAGTTTTCAATATTACAGTTAAGGCTACAGTGAAAACTCCTGTGTGATGTTTATTCGCATCTGTGTCAGAGTTTATCCAGGACCTTGAAGTTCAATTGCCTGCTGAGTCATAAGCTGCATGTATCTTTAACTTTGTGAGATAATGCCAAATTGCTCTCCAAAACAGTGTCAAAATTTACACTCCTGTAAGCAGTATGTAAATGCTTCTGTTTTCTTGCATCCTTGACAATATTTGGCATTGCCAGTAAATCAGATAATATAGTAAAAGAAACTCAATGGAGTATTAGCCAGATTTACCCTGTAAAATTCATACTTACACTCTTCTCTCTTTTCACGTTCCTTGTTCCTACTGAGCATCTAGAGACCTCAAGAGTGTATAAATTGCTTGCTTCCACCTCATTTCCTTCTTGTTCTGCTGAGCCCCAGTCCCATTCAGGTGTCAATTTGGGGCTGGTCTTTTGTATACCAGCAGAAATTTGCTGTCTTTCAATATAAAACTGTTGTAGTTCTTCCAGTTGTTATAGAATTTTGCTACCTCAACTCCAACATCTCACACTTGCATCTTTCAAAGATGTTAGGATACATAAGAAGATCAGTCTGAATACCTACATCTGGAAGATAAAGCAAAACACAACCAAATCTCCAAAGTAGGTATGATTACTGAACAATTGAAAATAAGGCACCAAAACTGTTATAAAATGATGGTTTCGTGGAAAAAGCTATTTCCTCAAGTATATTCATTCTCTACCCACTTTAGGCTTTTCTTTCTGGGTTCTTGATGGAAATCCTTGGGTTCCTTCTAGGGTTCAAAATGTGTAATTAGCATTTGAGTTTCTCGGACCTGTGGCTTCCAACAATTACTCTCAGACAGAGTCATGAAGTTACATGTCTTACAGTCTTTGTGGACCATTTAGTTGACCTAATCTATCATTGGCATTAGTGTGGGCTCTTCAATGTAAGTGTTTTTCTTTTCCGAGGGCTTTCCAGAAGTCTCCAGCCATGTAATATGAAAAACAGAGGCATTTATGGATGCATTTATTCTGGACAGCCCTTGTATTTCTACAGTAATTGAAACAAAATATTTATTTTGGTTATATGACTAAACAAAACCAAACCTGAGTATTAGAGTTTAATGTAAGGACCCAGCTGTGCAAAAAGCCCCCGCCCTTACTCAGT
Source organism: Lyroderma lyra (assembly GCA_004026885.1). NCBI lineage: Eukaryota > Metazoa > Chordata > Mammalia > Chiroptera > Megadermatidae > Lyroderma > Lyroderma lyra. The sequence continues at coordinate 108,564 of PVJL010003656.1, forward strand.
TAATTAATTTCAATTTGATCAGTTAATTTCAATAGCATGCCAATGTATAGAAAACTACTAAACTTTTCAGAATCAGTACCTTGAGATTTTTCTTTCAAGACTGATATTGGTTTTCCTTTGAGAGTAAGAAGTGAAGTTTGATGCAAAAATGGCCCATGGACCACCTTAAGAAGTAGTTTGACAAGGATGGAAACTTTGAGGTCATTGAGTTATTGGGCTTGAATACATTTCTGAGCATTCATTGATTAATTTATCAAATAGCTATGTATTAAGTACTTTCTATATGTCAGGTACTGTGCTAAGTATTGGAGATAACATCATGTTCAGATTGAAGCTATCCCAGTTCTTGTTGAGATCTGCGGTCTGGTTTCCAGCAATCTTTGGGTCTAAGATCTTTGGGCCTAAGATTACTTATGCATGTATTCTTCTATTATGTTCTAAATGTTTTGACTGCAATAAGAATTTTTAATTATAAATGTGTCTTGTATTTAACGTTGAAAAAGAAGAAGATGGAGGTGGAGACAGAGAAACACAAAGAATGAAATCATAGCCTGAAGTGAGCATTGTTAGTATGCAAGTCCATAGAATGAGAGGATGAAGCAAAGGCTATGCTATCTTACAGTGTTGTAAGTCTGTTGTCTTTGAAGAAGAATGAGTTGAGTCAGGGGTAAGAGCAAGTCTTCTGGGGTGCTGGTATTATTTTATTTCTTGATGATCTGGATGGTGAGTACCTAAGGATGATCACTCTGAATATTACTCAGGCTATTAACTTTTGATTTGTGCACTTTTCCAAATGTATGTTTTCATTAAACAAAAAGTTACTAAAAATATTATGTCCATCAATAGGAAGTAACAATATATTTTACTTGAGAAGGCCTGAAGTAAATTTGAAAATTGGCCATGATTTTGCCAGACAGAAGAGCTAGGGAAAGAATATTCCATTAAAGGAGCAGTGTAAGCCAAATAATGCAGAAGTGGGAGCATTCATGTTATTTTTCATAAACAGGTATTTGAGTATGTGTAGAACATGGAGCTTATATGGGGAGAAGGGTGGGAGATTAGGCTAAAGATTAGGTTGGGTTCTATATAGAGAGTGTCAAGAATTGTACAACATAAAGAGATGCCAGGTTTTTGAGTAGAAACTATAGCCCAGAATTTTGGATTGGACTGCATTTGAAATACCACCAGATAAAGAATGGTTTTGCTAGTGAATTCTGAATTTGGAATTTGACCCTCTTTTTCCTGCAACCCCATCCCCCCTGGTTTGTGCATAAATGCAGAGTCTTCACTCTCAGTTTACTTTGTTCTTTGATATATAGCAACCCAAAGTGGAATGGTTTAGTTTTCTTCACTTGCACCAACAACTCCTTTTTGTAGTTGTTCCCTGTTGTCCCTGTCCTTTACAGATGTCATTGGGTGACTTTCCAAGGTTTAAGAAGACCTGCACTGAGGACCTCAGTGTCTGAGATGGCTGGTTTACCTCCTGAATGAGCTTGTCCACAATCTGAGGAAATGCACCCTTAACTGATCCCCGAGTATTTCGGGTGAGCCATGGATTGGCAGGAAGAGACCATAACCACACTTTATTTAATGTCTGAGTGAGTCACCCACGGATAAGACTGTTACCGGAAACATGCTGATCACATAGGGAAGGAGCAGATGCAGTGTTTCCCAGCACAGCTTCACTTGGCACAGAGCATCCTTCCCAGCCACAGGAGCTGTGAGAGACACCATTCATTTGGGGCTGAATCCTTACAAATCTTTTTGGAAAGCTCACTTCTTATTATGACCCTGCCTTATGGGATTGGGACTTATGTCACATTCTGAAAGAAGAGACATTGATAATCTCTGCGTGTCCATTTAAAGGAGTGTTTCCAAGCAATGGAGCCTCCTGGCTCTTCACCCAGATGTGGCATTGTGAGGCCACATCCTCATCTGGAGGGGGATCAGCACCCGTGTGCACATGTCCTGAGTAAGGAGCTTTGCTTTGTAGTTTTGTCGCACTCTAGAAAACTATTTGCCATACAGACACACACCCATAAGAGAAGAAAATGGAAGTAAGCAGGAATCGGAGCTGGGGTTGTCCCAAATCTTTACAGCAAGACTCTCCTGATGTTTTCAGTGAGGTGCTTTAAGGCAGTGTTTGTAAATCGTTTGGAGGAGACCTCAGATTTCTTGCTAAAGGCAGAGGAGGAAACTCTGCGTGTGTGTTCCTTTGGTTCTAAGTCACTTCCAGGTAATGATATTTCAGTAAAGAATGGATTTGGCTTCTTAAGTGTCTGAGTCTAAAGGAGAGTGACTTGACCTGCCCAAGCAGTTGACTGATGCGCAAGAGATGTTTTTGGAAAAGTGGACCTTGTGCTTAATTTTCCATCCCATCCCATGTGTGTCCTGTCATCAGTGACAAAGATGAGAAGCCGCCCCGAGTAAAAGATGTGCAGGAGATCAGGACATACCCTTTCCCTCAATTCATGATCGATACCCGTTTGCTGGTTCATTCCAGTATTGGAGTTGGGTGGGACGTGCCAGAGCCAATACGAAACTAGTTGTTCATGCTCTGTGGGTTCTGTTTCCCGTTGCTGTCCATTCACTGCCCTGTTCAGTTCTCTTCCAGGGCATGGATGAGCCTGAGCCTGCTTGCATCACAGAGTGTCAGCTTGTGTCACAGATTGGTGCAGGGGCAGGGAGACAGGCGGATGGTCACACTGAGAGAATCAGACAAGGACCCAAAAGACTGTGACAATGTGGTGGTCCATTAGGCTTTGGGCCTGGTTGTCTATACCCTTGTGGGATTATCTCAGCTACTGCTTGACCCTCAGAGTTTCAATTCTAGCTAACAATAATAATTTAAATTTTGGCTACTAATAACGATGAAGAAGAGCTAGAAGTAGTAGTCAACATGAATTGATCACTTCCTGTGTGCTAAGCCGTGTCTGAAGTGCTTAGGTTATGAACTCTTCTTGTCCTTACACTAACTCTAGGAGATACATATGTACTATGCTGTCACTGGGAAGGAAGGAAAGGAAACCAAAGCACAAAAATCATTTTCTCAAGGCCATCTGACTAGCTAAGGTTTGGAACTGGGAATGAAACCCCCAGAGTCTGCTCCCAGACCCTATATCGATAGCCATTATGCTCTACTTCCTGACGAGCTGTTTATCAAGAGCATCAGAAGGTGAGAAACTGTTTTGCAGCCTGACAGCAGCTTCCTAGTGACTTAGTAATGGACCAGGACACCACATATTAAATTACCATGAAGGAGAGTCACCCCAGAGCTTTGCTGTCTACAGTAGCTATAAGCCCCACATTTGAAACGGGCCTGATCTGAATTGATGTGTACTATAAGTGTAAAACACATACTGGGTTTTGAACACAAAGTAAAACATATTTTAAATTGTTGGTTATATTGATTATGTATTGAAATGATGAAATATTTTTGGATAGATTAAAGTATATTAAAATTAATTTCTTCTTTTTACCTTCTAAAAAGGTGGCTACTAGTAAATTTTAAATTGCATATGTGACTTTATATATATTTCTATTGGACAATACTGTTCTAGAGGCAGAAAAGCATATGAATAATCCAGCGCACCCTTTTACTCATCCCTGTGAAACTCAGTCATTCCCCTGCATTAGCTCGTGGCCAATTCGATGCTGCTGGACCACCATCTGAGTTATGGAATTAGACTGAGAGGTACTGGTCCATTTTAGGGTTTTTTCATTTAGGCTGTAGACGAACACACTGAATTATTCTCACTCCAGTGGCGTACCCAGCTTCACAAAGTAAAATATAGAAGTGTAGACTAAGTGAAAATAAATAAATACACATATACAGGTATTGACAGGTGGCTGGGATTCAGGTAGATGGAGCAAGGCTGCAGAATGCACTGGGTCAATGGTAGTGAGTGTGTTCAAGGGTCTGTGGGGGGCACTTATGTGTGCTTATGGTAGCTGGGGGCCAAGCCATAGACATTCTTGGACATCAGGAAAAGGAGTGCTGTTAGACTGACAAAAACTTACTTTCCAAGTGTCCCTTTCAAATGCTCTCTTGATTAACAGAATACTTTGTTAAGACTGGCTTCATAATTTGTAACATACTCAGATGTTGTAGCCAAACCGGCTATTTCTGTTGTATTAGTGACATCGTAGATGAATGAGTCCCTGGTGAAAATCAGAGTGGCACCTTAATCACACTGACAATATGTATGTAAACACTGTCTAAGGAGGGCTTATTTGGAGCAACACCCACAGATGTAGAATAGTATCCGCTGTATAAAGGATCTCATTTTTCTACTTGGAGGTCTTGTTCTCTTCCTAAACCTTTGTACTTTAAGGTAGATAATGGGCTGTCTCTTGTTTGGGGGCCTCTTTTCACTGACTGCATTAACCATACTGATCCAGGAGTTGGAAGATCTGAGCAAGGAGCCAGGCTCTAACAGCCCGGGTCCGTGGATCTTGGGTCGGTGTTACCCTGAGGCTGTCTCACAGTGTGTGCGGAGACTACATTCTAAAGTTGGCACAGGAGGTGAAAAAATGCTTATAATCAACTTTGCCCTTGACCAGGCTTTTAAATCATTCCTAAAAGCCCAGGTCCCTTGAAAGCTCCAAACCAAGACATCATTGATTTCTCTTTGCATTTCTGCTGAGGCATCTCTTTTCGAGGGCTGTGAAGCCCAGGTTTAAATGGAATAAGGCAAAGAGTCAGGTGGTAAGTAGGCAATTCTTTCACTCCTCTCATGTCCCCCTGAGTTTGGGCAGCTACATTTGGGTAAGTTATACTTAAATTTGATGCACCTCCACTGGCCTCTTTATTTTGCTAATAAGTAAATTGACGTGTGTTATGCTTTATGTACTCAGGTTTATTAATTCTTTTTTTTTTTTTTGCACCTAACATATGAAGGCAAAGGTGAAAAGGCAATTAAGACATGTCTTTTTTTTTTTTTTTTTTTTTTTTGAAGAGCTCTAACTCTGGTCGGGAAAACAGACAAGTAAACAGATTGTTCATAATGCAGTGTGAGCAGTGCTTTAATGAGGCATTACCTCGGTGCTGCAGGATCACAGAAAAGGGACCAGTAAGTGATCCTGGGGTCAGCAAATGCTCTCACGTCGGGCACACTGGTCTGAGACACCATCTCTTCCTACTAGAATGCTGTAGCCATCTTCTAAATGCACTCCTGCTTTTGTTTTCATCTTTGATTCTCTCTCTTCTGCAAGTCTAGATAGCTCCTTAGCAACTAGAATATTCTTCCTAAAATGTAAGAGGAACTTACATGCCGCTCTGCTAAAAGCCCTCTGGTGGCTTTCCATCTTGCTCAGAAGCAGAGTTCAAGTTCTTAGGAGGCCTGTCACACCTGGTAGGACCTGGCTTCTGCCACCTCTCTGCCCTCACCTCTGCAGTGCCCCTCCTCATGCCCCCGATCCAGTCCCATCAGCCTCCTTGATGTTCTTTGCATATGTCATTTGCTTGACTTAGGTAACTGCTGTCTGCCTGCAATTCTCTTTCCCCAAATGTCCATATGACTTGTTCCCCAATATTTTCAAGCCCCTGCTGAAATGTCACTGTATTTTATCGGCCTTCCCTGGCTTTCCTACATAAATAATAACAAGCTTCCATCCCATCCTAGCATTCCTGTTTCCATTTAGCTAGCTTGGGACAGTTCCTGGCCTGTAGTACCAATCAAAGTTTGTTGAATAATTTATTTTTCTTCTCTTGCATGGCTTACATATACCAGGGGTACCCAAAAATGTACACACATTTTAAGAAATGTTATCTATGTATTACTTTTTGAAGTTGAATTGAATTACAATAGCAGTGTGTAGTATGACATTCACTCAAAAGATGGTGTTAATCAAAATGAATGCTAGCGTCACCATGTGACAGGCAGGACAGCTAAAGAAAATGGCGGAAGCATCACTATTGTTTGAGAAATGCAAGACCATTATTTAAAATTTGAGAACATTGTTTGGATTTCCCCCACATTCTCTTGACTTAACACCCCTTGACTTCTACCTATGGAGGACCTTAAAGGATGTGATGTATTGTAGAAAACCGGCTACACTGGCAGTACTTTGGGAAGAAATTGAAATGCATGCACAGCAATACAAGTGGACACTTTGGACAAGATTGCTCAAGCAGTAGTTCATAATCAGAAGTGTCTGGATGCTGATGGTAACCACTTTGAGCTCCTCTTGTAATTACAGAAGTCAAACGTGACTTATATTCATTTTTTGTTATTGGTATATATTGAGTATAACCATTTTAATACAGGTATTTCCCCTTCCTAAAATGTGTATACATATTTTTTTGGCTTCCTCTGTATGTATTTTGGCCTAATAAGTGGCTGGATAAATGATGAGTATATTCTTCGACACCAGCAAAAGCCATCATGTTCCAATGGACTGTTTCTCTGGAATGACTTTACAGTTCTTTATTGGGATAGAAGACTTAATCAGCACTTGTCAGTATCTTTTTCTTGGGTTCTGCAAAGGTAGCATTTCACTCACAAATACAATGGCCATTCATCATCTGCAGGAATGGAAAGCAGGATTTGGGGTTGTGGAGAAGGGAGTAAAAGAGGGTGGGGCCGGCCAGAAGAGCCTTCCTTATGTTGAGAAACCTGACTGATAATACCTGGGTAGCTTTTAGATTAAAACCATATATATTTGTGTGTGTATGTGCATGCATGCGCGTGCACATGCATGTGTTTTTGTTTGTATATATATATGTACTTTTGTATATGCAGACACACACACACACACACACAAATATATGAGGGCTGTCTCGAAAAAAACCCAGCCATTGTCAATATAATTAAAGTGGTTACATGGCTGGATACTTTCCAGACAGCTCTTGTATATCAAGCAAAAAAACCAAAATCAAAGATCTCAAACTCCAAAGACTTGAACACCCTGAAAGACTCTGGAGGCTCAGCAGAACCCTTGACACTGGGGAACTAGAAATGTGGGAAAGGCGGGCAGAATTTCTCTTAATTCACATCTAGCTCACTGGATGTTACTTTCTGTTAAAGCTAGACCCAGAGCATTGAACAGCAGCAACAACAAAAGTCCCTGCTTCCATATAGCTTGCAGTCTGGTAGGTGGAAACGAAGAGTAAGAAGTCAAACCTAAACTATGTGTGGTGATGTAAATGCTATGAGGAGAGGAAACAATATATAGCATAATGAAGAAGTAGATGGTAATAGAGTGCCATGTTAGAGAATTGAGTCGGTAGGGAGCTAAGGCTTGCTTGACAGAAAGTGAAAGGACCAGCAGATGCAAAAAGCTGAGAAATAGGTGCCTATTGAATTCAAGGGGTATAAAAAAGAATGAATGAAGTAAGACCAAGTTATGTAGAGCCATTAAGCCATGGTAAGGAGTTTGGGTTTTACTCTGATTACGAGGACAAGCCACAGGGCACGTTTTAGCAGGGTGTGACTGATCCGAATGGAGAAAAACCCTGTGACCGTTCTGTGGAGGATGGACCGTAGTGTCCATTACTGCAGATGAGAGGTAGGTAGTAGGTCGCTGTTGGTGCCATCCAGGCAAGAAAGTACAACACTGTAAACTAGAGTAGTAGTGGTGGCGATGGCAGGAAGTGGATGGATGTGGGATATATTTTTGAGGTAGTCAGTCAGATTTATTGATTTATCAGATGCTGGATTTAAGAAGTAATTGAGGATATCGTTATTAGTCAAGATAAGTGAGGTTGTATTGTGGCAACAGACTACTCCAAAATATCAGAGGCTTAAAACAAAAGAGAGTTTATTTCTCACTAACATGTCATGTCCTGTGTGTGTTGGCTGGTGGCTTTGATATTTTATAACTGTCCTAACCCTGGGACATGGAATGACAAGAGAGCCACTAACTGGAATGTTGGTGGCTGACACTGAAAAGGGAAAAGAAATATTTAGGGAAATATTTAGGAAATATACTGGGAAAAATTCAATATTTGGCCTGAAAATAACACATATCATTTCTGCTCAGAACTAATTGGCCAAAAGTAATCACATAGCTCCACCTACCACAGAGTGGCCAAGAAATACAACCCTATCTTGTGCCAGGGAGGCAAAGGGTCAGAGCTACTCAGACAACAGCACTAATGGCTCCATGATACCTTCCAGGTTTAGATAACTGTTACGAACAGTATCCAAATGGGGATGCTTGAAAGGAGTGAGTGTGGGAAAGATGAAATCAATATTTCTATTTGAGCCATGTTTTGTTTAAAAGCCTGTTAAGCAGGGATGTCAAGAAGATAGTTGAAAATTTGAGCCTGATGATCAGAGAATCTGTGGCTAGAGACAAATTTGAGCATCAAACAAAATATATATGATAGTTAATTTAATAAGACTCACAGAATATAGTTGGAATAAAGAAGAAGACCCAAGACAGAACTTCAGGGTTTCCCCCAAGCAGAGGTCTTATAAAGGAAAAGCCAACAAGGATACTGAAAGAGAGATTATAATGGTAGACAGACACAAGAGAGTATGGAGTTTTGAAAGACCTTGGGAAATAACCTTGGAAGAAGATTGAACTGAGAGGTCAAGGGAAAGGAGAATTAATCATTGGTTCTGGCAAGCTGTTGACTGCTCCTGTGGTGTGGTATGGTCACTGACTAATTTAAAATGGATTGAGGAGAGAATGATGTGTGGAATGATGAAAGACAATGTTTGGAACAGTTTTTTGTAATCAGCACAGTCACATGGGGTTGTCAGTGAGGCGGGATATGGCGTCAAGAAGATGGGAGGTCAGGAGGGGAGGTAGGCTTGTGGGCAAGGTGATGATTGTGTCTTTTGAATTAAGCAAAAGACAGATGAAAAATCTTCAGATATTGGTTGGAGAGATGAGTCACAACATAAAGAATCAGAGCTGGCATAAATATTCTAGAGAAAAGAGTTGGAACTGAGAATGTCAGTGAACTCCGATGGGAGAAGTACGGAGCAAAAAGTGGTGGAGATCAAGGTTGAGCCTTAGGGAACATGCACATTAATCCAATCAGAAGAGAACATAGCTAGTTAAGAAATGGGAGAAAATAGGTTGGGTAGATTATGTGTCATAGAAATCAAAGAGAGTTTCAGTACCTTTTCAAGAGGTTTTAATTCAAGTTATATGTTCTCATAAATATGTAGTCCACATTCCACACTTTCAGGCCAGAGTTGAAGTAGACTCTATTATAGTTGATTAAATATATAGCAGAAGGATGGCAGAACACTTAGGATAATGGTTTCTTAGCTCCAATAAATGGGACTGATACTCTTAATTTTTCTGTCCTTGTCACTATTCTTGCCTCTTACTCTCTTTAACATTCCCTAAAGCTGACTTAAGATGAAGATATTTTCGTGCCATACTCTTCACTATGTTTTCCTTCTCCTCTTATCATCATCATTATCGTCACCACCACTACACCTCATTGAATTAGTTATTTTGATGTATTAATAAGTTGGTTACAACTCCTGAGAGGCATGCATGTTACTACAGCAGGACCTATTAATATTTACAGCACTTCTGATTATATGTTGAGTACTTACTCAGTGTTTACTTCGAAGATGAATTTGATTTCTGCTCTAAGTTCTTTCAGTTCAGTTTTCTAGGAAAGGTAACAGAATCAGGAGGGAAAAGAAGTGTTCAGAGGGATTACAAGAGATTAAGGCTACAGATATATAGTAGCACTGGAATAATTAGGCAGACATTTCTTCTCTATTCAGGTTAGTTAGTTTAAAAAAGCCTATGTAGATGAACAGTCCTGGACTGTAGATTCAGGGTAAAATGGTGACTGTATATCTTAACATCAAATGGAATAAAACTAGACTGTTTCCTCTTTTAAGTTAGGGATAATGTGGCCTGATGACACTCGTCTGGAGTAGAATTTGGCTCATTTTCAGTTTTGGTGGTATGCTGGATTTCCTGGTCCATCCTCTTTTTCCCTGCTTTCTCCCTGTTCCTCCTTCCCTCCCTCCTTCACCACCATTTCTCACACTTCTACTGAATTCCTTGTATCAGTCACTTGACATCTACTGGTTACCCAAGCCAGAGACCTGGAAGTCATTATTATTTCCCCCCTTTTCCTTAGACATTCCTCCTATTTGTCCCTCAGGCATGACTTGATTTATCTCTGTCTTCCTTGTTGTCACTGTCCTAGTTCAATGATCATACTTTTTGGTTTATTGTCATGTTATGGGCCATAGACCAAGTATAGGACAGCAGTGTGAGAAATAGTTTGAAGAAGGGAGACATTGGAGTTGGACTTGGCACTAGTTAGGAAGCCATGTTGTACAGGTCCATGTGGGATTTAATTCAGGTTCTATCTCTTGAGAACAGAATTGGCCATTCTGCCTCGAGAATATACTACATATTCCTCTTTTGACTTCACTGTACATATATATGCTTATATGTGTAAGACTTCTACTGAAAGGCAATCTCCTTAAGATAGAGGCCATGCCATTCATTATAGAGCCTAACACTTAGTAAATTCTTTATGGTTGTTCACTGCATGTTTCATTAAAATGGAGGTCTAAATAGGACCAATGGCAGCAGGAATGGAGCAGAGAAAATGGAATGTGAAAGACTTGTTGGATATGGAATCAAATACACTTGGTAAGAAATTGATACTATGGGCACTGAGGAGGGAAGAGTCAGATATATCTATAAAAATTCAAACTTGGGTGACCATCAGCAGAAATAAGGAAGTCAGGAGGAAGAATTGCTGAGTTGACTTTTAGGCAGGTTGATTTTAAGGTTTCTTTAGAGAATGTTAATCTTAGGTAGATGAATTGTTTCATAGACAGTTCAGATTTGGGACTTGAGGCTTTGGAGTGTGTTTAGGTTAGTTCAAGATAGGGCCGTGGATGAAATTACCAACTGAGGTAGAGTGGTGAAGAAGGGAAAGGGAGCCTTCATCAGATGCTTGGAGAAAGTTCCTTTGTAAGGAATTTGGAAAAGATGTTGGTAACAGGCCAAAAATGAGTCATCAAAGAGTTACTTGGAAAGTGTATAGTCAGGAAACCCCCAAAAAGAGAATTTTGTGAAGGGAGTAATAAAAGAAAGTCAGCTATTGCACAGTTCTTGAGTGTTCTGAGGACCGAGGCCTATTTAAATTTAATTAATAACATATTGTTAATTTTATAGAATTATTTACTCATGAGTTAAGTATGTTTTTGTCTTGGAAGGCAACTAAGTTGAAATACAGTATTTTGAATGCTGGAAGACAGGGTAGTAAAAATACTCTCTTCTTTCATCTGTGGTGAAATAAAACTCCTTTTATTGGTTTTTCTTGGAGCTGTATCCTCTAGCTACACAGTCAAGTGGAATCCAGTGATAGAAGCCAAAGAGATTAAAAACTCAGTGTCCAGATTTGTCCTGTTACTGCTTTTGATTCCCCTGCCATCACTTAGGGTAACTGATGGGTTCAAGTGTGGATGCCTTGCCTTTTCTTTGCCACAGATCTAGGGAAACTAGTCTGTCATCATTTTTTCCCTTTTCCTAACAATCTTTCAGGTGCTGTAGGCCACGGTGTTAGTGTTTTCTTCGGGGCAGCCTGTATGGAGCTCAGAGACGAGGATGCCGTTGATTATGTCTCTCCTCAGTCTGTGGATTGTGGTGAAAACAGAGGATACTTGCTAGTCAAAATTATGTCAGGCAGAAAAAGGAAGACTTTTCTATATCTGTGGTGAAAGAAAACCCAGACAAGGCATGGCCAGTAAATGGCCCACCGGAAATGGGGAAAATAGTGACCATGTAGGGTCAGTGCTATGAAGGTTCCAGAGAAGGTCCTTGAAAACTCTGGAACCACAAATTTAACTATGTACTATTTTCTTTGTTTATAGGTAGAAACACTTTACTATCTTTTTTTCTTTTCTTTTCTTTCTTTCTTTCTTTCTTTCATTTTTTTTTTTTTTTTTAGTGTGAGCACCTTCTTAGAAGGCATTTAATGAAATATCTGATAGTGGTTACTTCCAGGCCAGTCCAAAAATCAACTCTAAAGGAGCCAGAGGTAAAGGTGGGTAGGTTTTTCCCAAGTGTTAGTGTCTTCTCAGAATACCTGTTAGACCTTCAGTGATAGGAAGGTCCCCCAAACACCATATATTCACCTAGACCCCTTGTACATGTTCTTGTCTCCCTAAGCACTCCAGTTTGGCCCGATAAGGGGATACCAAGCTTTCCAGCTGCTGATTGGATCCCAAGGAAAGTTGGTCTATAGAGTGACTACTGATTCACATATGCAGCAATGTACAAGTCTTTGTTGAGGCTTTATTTGTGATCATAGGACTCCCTAGATGGGGATGATTTCCTGAGAAATCATAATAGCGTTGTGGTTGAATAAAGGTTGTTTCTAACCATTGTTGGCCAAAGTAATTAGAATACATGGGCCAACTATACCGACTAATGGTTTTGAGAATGTATCTGAGAGTCAGATGGTCTTGAGTTCAAATTCTAATTCTGCCACTTGAAAGCTTTGAGAGCCTAGGCATGTCATTTGACTTCTCCAAGTCTCAGTTTTCTCATCTTTAAAATGAAATGATGATGTTTCCTTTTAGAATTGTGTGGTAATTATAGAAAATTCTAAATACAAAGCATTTGCCACAGTCCTTAGTCCTTCATTATTGGTTTTAGATGAAGCAAATGTAGCTATCCTTCATTATCTATCCTTCAGCATTAGTGTTAGATGGAGAAATGGAAGTCCCAGCAGACCTGGCCACTACCGCATTCCCAGAATTTCCAACATCAAGACCTGTCAGCTTTATCTCTGAAATTTTTCTAGAATCTTCCTCTCCTTTTCCATCTTCACCATCACTGCTCTAGACCTGGGCATTACTTTCTCTTATTTGGAATTTTTTTGTGTGTGAGTGATACCCTATATGTAGTGTCTTACTGTCTTTCATAAAACTCTTTCTGATAATATTTTTCCCTTGCTCAAATACCTGCTTTGGACTCTCAGTGCTCAGCTTTGTATTTAAGTCTGTGCCTTACCATGAACCTGTTTATCAGCTTAATCATCGATTTTTCATTTTCTTTATGCATTTCTCTTCTCTGACACACATAGCATTCTTAAGCCAATAATAATTCTTGTCATTGTACTTATTATAAACGGAAAGTATCCAGCCATGTAATATGAAATAGAGGCATTTATGTCTGGATTTTTTCTGGACAGCCCTCATGTTTTTGGTCTTAATATACATCATTTTACTGTAGATTTTCAAGGTGTTTTTCTGTTTCTTCTCATTTCCCTTTAATTGATTTCCTGTGTGGCTACCAGATTAATCTTTTATACAATGCCAACCTGACCTTGTCATTCTGCTGCTGGGGTGGTTCCCCAGTGCTTTTAGGATCAAGTTAAATCTTGTCACGTCTTCTGGGGTCTCATCCAGTTTTCTTCCCTACCATTATTCCCGCCATATGCAATTCAGCCATAACGATCACTCTCCACATGTGAATGTGCCAAGATTTTTCACCCTATCTTTCTTTACCCATGTTATTTCTCTTACCTTCCTCTTTCTCCTGGCTCAAGCTAATCATTTATCAAGTCTCACCTTAGTACCCTGTCTTTTGGAAGGCATTTTCTGACTGTGCCTTTCTCTTACCCAAAGGTGAATTAGGAGTTCCTCCCTGCTTTCATAGTAATTCAGAATACCTTTTTAAAAACCCTTGTCATGCACATTGCTAACTTTTCTGACTGTCTTCCCTTCTAACAAAAGAATTTCGTGCTGTATAATTTTCATCTTTGTATTTCCACAGAGCATGAAACTGAATAAATAGATAATGAGCATGTGAATAACTACATAAATGTGTACATGTCTGTGCCCTTTAATAGAATCCATTTTTGGAGGGAAGATCAGCTCTCTTTCTTCCTTGCATCCCCCATATTTCCTAGCATGGTTTTTTGATATAGTAGTTGCTCAATAAGTGCTAGATGAATAAATAATTATACACATGCTTGTCTTCCCCAGAAGATACTAAGTTCCTCAGGGAAGACATTGTATTAAAAATTAGATAACTTCTAGCACAATGAATTATACGTATTTATGCTTTGTTTGCTTCTTGTGTTTAATTTTTGCTCTGCTTTGAACTAATTTAAACTCCAGTTATGGTGGGTTATGAGAGTCAGGCAGCTCCTCTATATTATATAAGCAGATAACTGATAAAACTATGGCAATAAAAGCCTGATTGCCAAGGTTAGCGGGTAATTTGAACCCAAGACCGAGTGATGACACTCCAAACTAGGAGCGGATTACTGGTATTGATGCAGTTGGAGAATTTGCCATTGTCACTTGATTCTGCCTCCCCAGACCTGAGAAGTCCACTTATGGCAGACCTCAAAGTAGGCAGGCCTTGCCCAGGGGCATTTATTGCAAGTACAGCTCTAACAGGGGCTGGTGAATGAGCAGAGGGAAAGGGTATTAATTTCCCTTGACTGCTGTACCAAACCATCACAAACTTGGTGGCTTAAAACAGCAGAAATTTAGTTTCTCACAGTTCTAGAGGCCAGAGGTCTGCAGTCAGTTTCATTGGGCTGAAATGAAAACATAGGCAAAGCCGTGCTTCCTTTGGAGGTTCTAGGGGAGAATCTGTCCCATTCCTCACGTAGTGTCCACTAGCTGCTAACACTTCTTGACTTGTGGCTGTATACCCCCCTCCCCCACCTCTGCCTCCACCTCCACCTCCACTTGCCTGCCTTCCTCTCTGTGTGTGCGCCTGATCTCCCTTGGCCCCTCCTTACAAGGACACAGGTGATTGCATTTAGGGCCCACCTGGGTGATACTGGGGATGCTCATCTCAAGAGCCTTAACTTAGTCATTTTTGCAAAGACCCTTTTTATATAAGGTAAGGTAACATGTATAGGTTCCTGGCAGCTTTGGGGAACATGATTCAGCCTGCTGAAGAGACAGATGTCTCTCCATCTTTGCAGACTCCAAGTGCTTAGTCTTCTAGAAACATGGTTTGCTTACCGACATACCTCAACAATAAACAGCTTCCAAACTTACGGCCCGTGCATGGGAAGCTGGGAGCAACTGTCGGGAAGGGACTAGTTTAGGTCACCGGATGGGCAGTGTGGTCACATTCCCAGCTCTCATTACGAAAACAAATAATGCTTATTGAGAAGTGATCCGGTAACTAGAAGAGCTGGTTGGGATTCTGAGCAAGTCGGCGGCAGCAGCCAGTTCCTGTCACCTGGCCCTGTTTCCTGTGGGTCTTGTTCAAGTTCCGGGGGACAGCTGTGCTCATCTGGCCTGGCACTCACTCGCCTGTGTCCAGCAGTAGCTCTTGCCATCTCTTTCATCAGGAGGGTCACAAAGGATCCAGGTGGTCACAGGGAGAGGAATTGAGGTGGGAAAAAGAGAGCAGAGTGACTCTGCCATGGGCCACCTGTGTAGGGTCCGAGCATGGCGTTCACCAACTTTTGAATTAGGGAAGGATTTGAGTATTGAGTTTGAGATGCGGATGCTTCCTGGCTCCTCAACACCTGTTACCTCTTCCTCCTGTAGGCTAAGGAGAGTGTGGGCCCCAGGAGAGGTCTTCTGCCAGGCTTTCACGGGTGCTCCTGAATGTGCCTACCTGACTGTGACCTGCTAGCCTAAGCCCCAAGCAGGAGAGAGTAACTGTCCTAGTGATTCTTTTATAATGCAGCTAGCTGGAGAAGCTGGATTCAAGGGGGGATTTTACGGAAACCTCAGTCCCCCACCCCCCGTTGTATAAAGGCAGGATAGTAATAGTTATTGTGTGCATAGTTCTCAAGTGAGACTTAACTTGCATTTCATTCCGGCTCTAGTATGTAACAGTTGTGTGACTTTATGCACATACTAAAATCTCTGGTTTCTAATAGCCTCTTGTGGAAAATGAGGATAGTAGTAACCAACACTCACCCTGTGTGAGGAGCTCTTCTAAGCACATTTCATACTTAATATTCGAATCCCCCCTAAGAAGCCTATGTGGTAAGTACTGTTAATATCCCACTTCAAAGATGAGGAAACTGAGCAACAGAGAGTTTAAATAATGTACCCAGCTTACACGGTAGCAAGCGGCAAAGCAAGGATTTGAACCCAGAGTGTTTGGCTTCAGCAAATGTCTCTTAACCCTAGTTTATGCTGCCTCTCGTGCTTCAGGTTGTATTAAATAGGGCGGCCATGGAAAGTTCTGGGTTACATCTGTTGTCCAGGTGAATTATTATTAGTGCTCTGTTTTACTCTCAAAAGTACCATAATGTCATGTCTCAGTTTAGATATTTGTCCCATGAGGATGAAATAATTATATGTTAAATATTAAGGGACAGTGCCTGGCCCCCAGAAAACCTTCCATTAAGATTAGCTATTGCTTACTTCTGCTACTATGACTGTCACTACCGCTCCCGCCGCCCCCACAGCCGCCACCGCCCCCACAGCCCCCACCGCCCCCACCGTCTATGATCTCCCCAAGCCTCAGAGACTCAGAGCTAGGAAGTTAATGCAGGCTCTGCACGTACGTACCTGCTGTGGAAGCCACGGTTCCCTGCCGTCATGCTGTTGCAGACATTGGTGTTAGCACCAAACAATCTTTTCTGTTTTGTGTCCTAGGCAGCTGCTATTTCTTGATTGAACTTGCCATGTGAAATTAAAATTACTTGCCATACCTAGTTGTATTAATTCTGTGAATCCAAGATCCCAGTGCATGGAAAGTCTGAATTTAAGCTGAGCTTGTGGGTCTCTCCACTTACATTGAAACTAATTTGATTCCTAAAAGTGATAATGCATTTTGGACCTCCTTAGGCAAACTGTATCCCTTTGCTACAATATTCTTCTCTGCCTATTTTATCATTGCTACCTGCAAGAGAATTTTAATTCATACTAGTTTTCCCTGCCTATAATTTGATAAAAGGTCATTATGAAACTGTAGAAATGGGCACAAATAAATAAGGAGAAGGAGTGAGCCATAATATGAATTATAGTTGACACCTCAAATCCATGATTTAGAAAGGTTGTCTTTAAATGTGATTTGTGCAACTGGTAGTGAAATTTATGTCAGGCTGGTTTTGCATGGCATAAGGGACATCTAGTGGTTATCTGGATCGCTGCAGATTTACTAAAGGTAAAGTTACAGGTGCAGGTATTGGGGCTAAGTACCATCATCCTGAAAGGGAGCCCCAAGGAGGGTGGCCTCGTTTGTTGCCTGACCTTTATTTTGAAGTTAACAGAGGACAAAGAAACCCGTTTAAAAAAGAAAACAATTTGAGTTCTTAGCATTTCTGTCTATATTACTGTCAGTTTAAACCCCACTGTTATTTGCTGTCTTTTGTACCAGGTTGGAAATGATTCTGTTATCAGGTACCTGTCAGCCTGGCATAGTCTTCTTATCACTCTCCCCACCTCTTCTGCTGATTGCACAGGGGCTCTTTGGACCACTTTGAAGAGCCATTTGATTAGAGCATTTATTAGGCTAAGAAGCAAAGCTGCTTAGGAGGCCAGGCCAGAAATAGTCTGTAATTGCTCCTGATGGGCAGAGCGCCTTCCCTGGAAGTCCTTCAGCCATCAGGAAGCTATACACAGCCCTGGTCTGTTTGAATGGGCTTCACATTTTAAGATAAACTGTAAAACCCCTGTGTGAACTTGCCTTTTTTAGTTCTGGAGTCCTCCAGGAACCTTCCCAGTGGTCAATACCTCTTGATATAACCTGTCACTCTCCATGGTTCTCAACATTTTACTTCTACCTTGGGCTTCATGGAATAATTGCTTTCCTCAGAGGCTACTGTCGTTTCCAGCTAGCAATGTCAGACTTCTTGAAGGTTCTGTTTCATTGAATCTTTTTATAGTATTTTCCCTTGTTCTTCTGCCTTTGGGGCTATCATATAATTTCTCTAAAAGCGATTTGGCATTTCTATTGTAATCTGTCGTCTTTCAGGGTAGTTGGTAGCAGCCAAAATTGCTAGCTATGGCCAAAGGCTTTTTTGTTGGGGACTCATTCTTGCTTTTTGACTCTAAGTACAGATGATGGAAGTGTTGAGGTACTGTTTCAAAATCTCCATGCATTCTCTATGGCAGTCCAAGCTACATTGTTATAAAGAGGCGGGCATTGTCCCTTAGCATACTCCAGAGTCGGGGGCAGTGTTGGCATTGAGTTTCATCAGCCAGTCTCCTAGAGTATCTTGCTAGAATTTGTGCTTGTTTTTTGGGGTTTCTTGTATTTTTTTTCTGCTTTTTCTGTAAGTGTTCTGCCAGGACACAAACTAAAGACACCTGTCACTCTGGGATGCAGAACATTCCATGTTGTCAGCCTTAAAATGC
This sequence comes from Lyroderma lyra, assembly GCA_004026885.1. NCBI lineage: Eukaryota > Metazoa > Chordata > Mammalia > Chiroptera > Megadermatidae > Lyroderma > Lyroderma lyra. Next base: position 126,809 of record PVJL010003656.1, read on the forward strand.
AAACACATCTCCGAAGCATGCACACTTAGGAGAAACTCAACAAACAGGGATCCTGTCAAATTCTTAACTGTCTATGGTACTTTTGCTTTCTGCCTTCTCATTTTTTACTTATTGTCAAGCAGAATGAATGTAGAGGCTTCTTTTTGCATTATAGTCCTCCCCGACGTAGAGGCATCAGAAAATAACCTTTTGTGATCCTCCTTACCGATCTTCCTCCCCATTCTTTCGTGTCCTCTTACAAACGTGTACTGACTTTGTGTTAACGTGGTGGAAGAGGCACTTAGAGACACAGAGAGAAAAAGCGCTGTGCCTTCACTTGAGGTGCTCCCATGTACTGGGGGAGACAGACGATTACTGCGCAGCATGATGATTTCTATGACAGCAGTTAGGACATGGAGCCATGAGAGCAGAGAGGAGGAGGGCAGCAGCTGTGTGGGTAGGAGCGGGATGAGCAAGAATGCTGGTGAAGGCTTCTTAAAGGACACGAAACCTGAGCTGCCCTTCAGATGGTGAGCAGTAGTCATTCAGAGAGAGATCATTCAGGTAAGGCTCATTCTGGGGATGGTTTGTTGGAAGAATCCAGAACTTTGGCAGGGGTGGTGATGATGAGACAGAGACTAGATTAGGAGGAGTCTTTATGTAATGCTTAAAACTTTGCACTTGATTCTGAAGTTGACAAAGAAACATTGAGGATTTTAAGCAAGAAATGACATGTTATCCCCAGGGAAAACAGTGAGATGATTAGAGTCATTTCTAGTTCTTGGAATAAAATTAACAGTAGATTCCCAGTGATTTCAGGAAGACACATGTTAAATTTTGTCACTTTTCTAATCAAACTGCTAATGGCTTCCTTTCTACTCTAATGGTTTCTCCCCTCCGCCCCCCAATTGTATAGTCTATATTTTTAGAGCTTTTCACAATCAGGTACCACCTACTTACTCATCTGATCTTAGTTGCTTTGCTTTGTGACATGAAACTTGCACTCCAGTCAAGTCGGTGACCTCTTCAAATATTCTAAGACAGAAGGAAATGTAGGTGTTGACTGGGTAAGTCTGATTAGTATGTAAGTAAACGCAAGAAGTTAGAGTGTATTGTCATTGAGCCTCTGTTGTGTGCACATATTTTGACACACACTGGGGATGCGTGCTTACCACACCTGACGCACTGCGTTTATGGAGCTTCTGGTCTGGAGGACCACAGTAGTGCCGTTCTCAGAAAGCAGATGGGAGACAAATACAATCTGAGTCGGGTTTCTGATCCCAGGTCCGTGCACATCCTTTATTGGAGTGACAAATGTATTTCACTCCAGTTACGATGAACTGTATCTCCCCTCTTTAAGCCTACTCCAGTGTTTTCTAAGCGTGTTGGTGGCAGGGTTATACCTCATGTTCCTTTGTGTTCTCTGTGGTCTAGAGCTAAAATCAGTTAACACATTTACATGGATTCTGCTTCAATATTCTAATATAACAGGTCAGTTTACATTGAGTTGGCTCTAGTGTTAGAGGACGGCAGGGGTGGGAAGTAGGTTCAGCTTTAGTTCCATTTCTCAGTGACTGCTTCCTTGCACACAGCCCTGAGAAGGATTCCAAGGCTCCATCTGGGATTAGTGGGGAAGGGAGTAGAATAGAATGAGATCACTTTCAATAAATACTGTCTGCCGAGAAGGAAGAGCAGAAACATGTATTTGCCTGCACGGATCTAGGAGATGGGAAAACTGCTACTCAGGATGACCAGAAGGATCAGTTGGCAACCTTTTCTAGATCATCTAGAAATTTTTTTTTTTACTCTCTTGACAAGGCCCATCTTAAAGAACTGTAGCCCATATGTGCAAGTTCATTCATGTCGTATTTCTTTGTTGATCTGTCTATGCCCAATTCTTGCTTCATGAATTTAATGGAAGCCTACTAGACTCTGAGCATGACAAACCCTGCATCAGCACATCTTACCTCTTGTGATAGACTGAGCCTTTACAGTATCCTAAATACCTCACAAACTTGATTGGCTGAAATTTTTTTCTATGGGGTACATGAACATATGGTGGCCTATCCCTAATCAGCCTTTTTAAACTGAAAACAGAAAAAAGTCCTAAGAAAGTTCTGCTTCTTGAGAATAAAAATAAGACCTTCACTGTGGTTGTGCCAAGTGTTGGAAATCTTTCTCAACTTTTTACCATCTGTAACTGATCATAAACCTATCTGATCATTTCCCTTTCACGAAGAATTCATCAGACATATCAATGTTTGTCTAAGTCTTGAGTGCAATGACCTACATTACTAGCAATGACCTACATTGGGCTGGCACACATGGACCTTTGATTCACGGGGGCGAAGTAACTGGTCCATAGCCTGTTCATTCATTCGCATTCCCTCCCTCCTTCCCTCACTCCCTCCCTCTCTCTCTGTCAATGTAATGCCTACATGTTCAGATGACTGAATTCTTCAAAACGAGGAAGGGATGGCACACTTGGCTGGTTCAACATCAGATTGTGTGAATTTTTCCTGTTATTTTAGCTTGCCTTATGTCCCTTTTACGTTTTCCTGGCCACTCTTTCACAAATGGGACCACAGAGATCAGAAATTATAAACTGGTGGTCCCTGCTGAGATCCAGCTACTAGATATGTTGTATTTGGCCCACAGAGTAGTGGATCACATATTAAAAGAAAAAATTAACTGCCAGCATTCTACTACTTGTTTCAACTTTGTCTGTAGTCTTTTTGACCTGTATTTTGAGCCCTAGAACTTAGACATGTTTTGGCTCCTGCCTTGCAAGTGTGAAACTCAGTTCCCATTTTCTATTTCTGGTGCTTAGTGTTTATCCTTGGTGGATTCTGACCGCTGTTAACAGAATATCAAGCATGAAAACGGTGGCATGCATGGAGTAAAGCAGTTGGGACACTCCCAGGTTGGATGTCAGCTGCAGCTCTGCGGGCAGTTAGTTTATTGACCCCTGTTAGCAAGACCACAGAGGCAGATGTGGCCCCAGCCATGCCAGATATTAGGTTCTGTGACTTTGGAAGCTAAGGAGACCATCTGCTGCCACATTTGTGCTTGGACTTCACTGTTGGAGTTTGGTCAGTGGTACTCTGTGGTAGAAAATGATGTTAATGATAATGAATCCTAAATGTGTGCAGATGCATGGGGAGTGTGAGAGTGTGTGTGTGTGTGTGTGTGTGTGTGAGAGAGAGATAGAGAGAGAGAGAGAAGGAATGGCCGAGAGAGAGAGAGAGAGAGAGAGAGAGAGAGAGAGAGAGAGAAGGAATGGCCACCATTAGGCATTTACATATGTTATAAATGCCCAATTCGGCTAATACTCACACACACACGCACAAACATTAAAAAAAATTTAGTTCAGAGTTTGTTAAATCCAGAATCTGTCACCAGTTCTAACTCCATCTCTTGAGATGTCCATTGGCTTAGAACTTCACCTCAGAATCTCTTCTTCCTAATGACTCCATGCCAGGCTAACCTGTCTGTTGATTTAGTTCTGACTTTTCACAGACAAGAACACAATTTGTAGTGATAACTACCATTTATTGAGTGCTTACGAAAGACCAGAAACCATGTAAAGCGCATCTGTACAACACTGAAAAGTGAAACTTGTCTACCCTTCTGCAGGAGAATCTGTGGAGAATCTGAGGCTGAGACAAGTGAAATGTTTTGCCCAAGGTCACAGAGTTGGCAAGGGTGAAGCAGGACTCAGACCCTGGTTAGTGAGACTGCAGAGCCCGTGATCTTAAGCCCTGCCCTATACTGCTACTTGAGTCTGGCATGTAATTTAATGAAGGTATAAACATTTATTAAGCACCAGTATGGCAATGCTATTTCAGATTTTAAAAAGTATGATAACTTTCTGCTGATAAAATGTTTGGGGCCTTTTAAAAAGACAAGACTTGTGCTTATTCAAAGATAGCAGGGTTGAGTTCTTTGAGTGACATGTGTGTGAAGCAGACTGTTCATAGGAGGGGACGTCACAGCAGATCAGAGTCCTCAGTTGCAGAGGGACAGAGAGGACGTGAGATAGAGAAAGTAGGATATGTGATTCTGCGGGCAACCCCAGAAGCAGGATGCTTTTCCAGTATTTCTTATTTATTTACCCTGAGTAGGAATGTTACACAATAATAAGATTAGCCCAAAAGTATATTTAGAAACTGCGCCATCCTGGGAGCTGAAGAGAAAAAGCTCATTTCATTATTATCTGTTGTCAAAGGATTAAATTGGGGTGAGAGATAAGTACATCTTTGTCTTTTGCTTGGTGTATGCAAACTGCTCTACACATAGGCATATTCTGGAAAGGCATTAGTGGGATTTACAGTCACCACTGTTCCCCATCAGGGCGCCCTGACGCCCGCTTCTCACTGCTCTGTGTCCTGTGGTCTCTCCTCCAGAGAGTGTCCCCCCGTGTCCTGACCTTTAAACATCCTCCACTGACCCGGATCAGAGCAATGGTGCTGTTTAGGGAAACTGACTTATGTGTAGATCCACAGGGAATTAAAGGTGCTTTAAAAATGAGAAAAGAATGGCCAGGTGGTAAACCTCCTACTCCTGGACAGGACGAGTAGTACCGGGGCGCCATCTGGGCGCGGCAGGGCGCACCCCCTCCCCCCGCCCCCGTTCCCTCCAGTCCCCTTACTGGAGCGCGTGGGGATGTGGCCTTTATGACAGAACACACGGCAACATTTGCCCCTGAAGCCGAAAGCACAGCGGCCTGGGATGAGGCGGAAGAGGGACGAGAAAAGCCCCCTGTGAGCTGGGGCTGGGCCTGCCCACTGGGTTCATTCTCACGGACCTGCCACGTAACGGCAGCCTCGGGGGAGAGGTCAGTGTGAAAAGCACACGGTGCGAACTAGAGGTCTGTTCCGGCCGCGCAAGTGGTTTAGACAGCGGGGCGGGGAGCTTCGTCCTGGCAGGCAGCGTAAGGATTCTGTTTGTCAGGTGGCAGGGGTACCAGCGTGGCCAGGGACGTCCTGGAGCGGGTTTGGATGGAGATCTTGGCAAAGAGGCACAGGGAAGGTGGTGGAGAGGAGAGGATGGCACTGTAGCCTGGGGAACCTGGGGAGCAGGCCCTAACCCCTGAGTCCACACGGAGGCCTCTGAGGTGTGTCTAAGTAGGAGGAATAGGACCCCATTAGGGACACACCGAGTGTGAAGGTCACACGTTGGGATAGAGATGCACGTGGTTTTGTGCTTGATGAAGGGGTTTCTGTGTTATGAGGGGATCTGGGCTACTGCAGAGTCTACAAACTGCCAACCTTGCCCCAGTGCAGTCAGAGAGCTCTGGGTTCAAGTCCTGCCTGTGCCCTTAATGGGCTACGTGATATTAGTCATGTGTGTCCTCTGTGAGCGTCATTTCTGTAGAATGGGGTAACACCACCTCATTCACGTGCTTAACGTGGATGATACATACCAGTATTTTTAAAGTGTCGAGCACGTAGTTGGCGCTCAGTAGGTGGTATTTTTATTACGTTGTTCCTGCTGCCAAAGCTCGCCTTACTCCTGGTATTATTCTGTGTGCCTCTGGATCAGAGATTATGGAGGCACAGCGTACACAGTTCTGAGAGTCTGTCTTACCTCTGAGACTTTGTCCTCATTGTTTTACTGTCTGGCTTCCTAAGCAGGGGATGTGAGTGCAGACAGCAGCCTTTCCAAACCCATGGCTGGGGTAGGAAGACCAGCTTGTCACTCTTTGTGACTCTGCCTCCCAGGTTGTGTGACATCTTCCCCCATGGGGAGCCATGCCAGCTTTGTCTTGGATTGCTCCTCTTTGAGGTAACTTGTCAGCCAAGGTTGCTTTCTGTCACTTTATGCCACATCTCATTCTAGTTTGGTTACCAGTTGGGGACTTTCGGTTAGTTGAAAGTCTGATTTTACAGCGAACATGGTACTAGTTGCTAATTTATCTTGCAAGGGGGTCCAGTGGGGATTTTTGTCTTTGTGTCCCAGCCAGGGTGTGGTGCATTTCTGCATGGCTATGGCCATGGCCCTGTACAGGGTGAGGAAATGAATAAAATAGGACTCAGTAAGAAAGGTCCTGAAATGGCATATATAGGGGCTGTTCAGAAAGTATCCCGCCACATCATATGAAAAATAGAGGCATTTATGGCTGGATTTTTTTCCAGGCAGCCCTCGTGTATATAAATAAAATTTCAGGGCCAGGCAGTAGGTAGAGAGCTCACCTGCAGAGAGCTTTTTTGAGAAATCTAGCTATCTTCATCTGGTCAGTGCCTGGCCCTAACTCCTCTGTCTTGTCTCTCCGGAAATCTCTGTGTTCTAGTTGCTCAACTTCTGTACCTTCCCACGTAAGTGTGAGTTCCTCTTGGCAGGACTCTGCATCTCCTTAAAAGGCGTTTTGCTCTTTTCCCTTCTGCCTCTTGTAGGGATGCCTACAAGCTTTCCATTTATCATTCAATGGAACCAAGCCTCAGTCTGTCCTTTTGGGATGAGCTATGGGTATGCATTAATAATGAACCTTCACCAGGAGGTTCTAGCCACAGCTGTTTAACCCAATGCAGAGAGAGCCCAAGTTTGGTTATGACAGAGAGATCTCACATGCTAGGGCATAGTTGTGGTGGTTACAAAGGAGACGCTGCCAGGACGAACCTTTCCTTGCTGCTTTTCTGGTCCACTCACTTGAGTGATTGCTTAAGGATCCTGCAGTGTTTCCCCTTTGCTCGTGGTCAGTCCAGTGGAGGTAAGATGAGAAAGTCAGCTTTTGAATCGGGGACTTGAACATGCGTGACTTTCCACCTCATGTTAAAGGTGAGTCCTGTGATTGCTGTTTGCTGGTCCTTGTTCTGAGTGTTCACGGTGGTTAAAGCACAGGGACTCAGGAGCCTAGCGCCCTGGGTTCAAGTACTGCTTTGTCACACATGACCGTGAACTGGCTCCTTAACTACTCTCCGAGTCTGTTTCTGCATCAGTAAAATGAGGGAGCAATGGGGAAGTTTCAAATGGGTGTAGTCAGAATGAATGGGATAGTAGGCTTTAGATTCTCAGCACAGTGCCTGGTGAATATCCTGGTGTGGAAGTATTTGCATCTGTGCAACTCAGTTTCTGCTGATTTCTGCTTGCAAGCTTGTATTGAATAACTTTCTGACAATACAAAAATTGGGCAGAAGGAGACAGACAGTAGGAATAGAATGGAAATGCAGGGGCTTATTCAGGGCTAGTGTACGCCCCAGAGGTCTCTTCAGATGCTGTCTCAAATGCTGTGTTTCAAGTTTCTCATGCTGTATTTCAGACTACCATCTCCTGAAGCCTCTTCTTGGGCCTTTTTCCCGGGTGCCCAGTGGGCGATGAATGGTTACTGTTTGCAAGATTGATCCATAAAGCACTTGTTTGGCTTTTGACAGGTTGTTTATAAGAATAATGACATCCGTCTGGAGCTGTCCCGCCTGGCCCGGATTGGGGATACCAAGATGAAAATCTATGGCGAAGTTGTTTTCAAGTGTGAGAATGTGGCCACGCTGGACCCCATCAATTTTGAGACCCCAGAGGCCTATATCAGCTTGCCCAAGTGGAACACCAAGCGCATGGGTTCCATCTCCTTTGACTTTCGCACCACCGAGCCCAATGGCCTGATCCTCTTTACTCACGGCAAGCCCCAGGAGAGGAAGGATGTGCGGAGCCAGAAGAACACCAAGGTGGACTTCTTTGCCGTGGAACTCCTTGATGGCAACCTGTACCTGCTGCTTGACATGGGGTCTGGCACCATCAAAGTGAAGGCCACTCAGAAGAAAGCCAATGATGGGGAATGGTACCACGTGGACATTCAGCGAGATGGCAGATCAGGTAGGAAGAGGCGGGATGTGCCACTGAGACTAACTCTGGCTTCTCAGGCTGTTTTCTAACTTGATAGGTTTTATTGTAATCTTGGCACTTGCGTGCTTGCTGCTGCTTTTCCTGTTCTCTTTAATGCGGGTGGTAAGATTTTGTTTCATAACAAGGAACCTGTCTCCTCAATCGCTCTCCTAATCTCCCCTGTCACTCATTGTACTGTCGTCTCAATGATAGCTCCAAGACCCTGCAGCTAAGGATGGTTTTTTAAGTAGCATTTCATAGCTACTGTCATGTCACCGGTGTGATGGTCCTCCCCCCTTTTATGCTCCTTTTTCTCATCACTATGGAAACCAGTGGTGACATCACAGGTGCTGCATTATGGGGTTACTCTGTAGGATGAGCTTCACTGGGTGAGGGTTTATGCAATGATACACCCTTCAATAATTGGCAAATCCTGTTGCAGGAGAAATTTATGACAAGAAAGGAAAAGCCAAATTGATTTTTCCTGAAGTCATGTTCAATTTAAAGCCTCTCTTTGGTGTGAAAGCCTATATTTCACTCTTTGCCCAGACCTCAGTAACTCTCCCTTCTTCTTCATAACCTTTTGCATTTGGTTTAAATGCCTTTGTTTGTTTGTGCAGCCATAGATCAAACAAGCTAGCCCCAGGCAGTACATAGCCACTCAGGAGTAGTAACAGAGAGGGAGGGGAAAAACACACAACAACATAAAAATAGAGAGTTTGGAGCTTCTCAATGCCTGAACAGTCTGCCTAGCTTTCTATGGACCATGTGGTGATGAAGGTCACATTCTGTGCCATCAGAAAGGGCATTTCACCCAGAGTGATAATTAAAGCTGCTGAATTTCACACTTATTTCCTGACTCCCCATTTAGATAGTGTTCTACTCACCAAGGGTCTTGGCCATATTTGCACGGTTTTTAAGGATTCACTTTCCTGGTAAACACAAAAAATGTTTTCCGTTTGGACATTTTCTTTCTCAGTGCATTTGGCCAATAATAGAAAGCAATAGGCTCCCTGCAAAAGCTGCAGCCAGGAATGGCTGAGTTTTGGGGGGGACGGCTTTTCTATCTAACCCCAGAGCTGGAGGGATGATGGGCATGAGCACTATTGCTCTTAGGAGGAGCCTGGTGAGTTCTGAGCAGAGGGCATGTGAGGGGCAGATTGCAGCCATGGACAGTTTATTGCCCAGTGGGATGCTTTATTGATCATCTGAAATCTGATCAGAACCAAGAGGCTTCAAATCCAGTGTCCTTTTGGAGCAAGAAGGAACAGTTTATACTTTTTTAAACAGAAATACACAAAAGTTCATTTCTTTGGAGACTGAATCTATCTTTCTTTCTCTCTCTACGTTTATCCTTAAAATTTCAGTGGGGTAGTGCCATAAAGCTGTCCCAGAATTATACAGGTAACACGCCTGATGGTTTTTGGGACCATGCATTTGAGTCTCTGGAGTTGGGTCATTGTTGATGGGATTCGCGATGGACTAACCTAGGCCCTGACACGGCTTACAGGTGACCTACCTGTGTTACAGGCAGGCTAGAACGTGTAAAATTGCCGTATGTCTACTTCTGTTAATTCTCAACACTAACTGCCTTTTCAAGGAGAGCAGTTATTTTGTTCTGTTAGAACCATCTTTAACAAACATGTTTCTTGAATTTTATACCTGGGAGCTATATCATGGGCCAATACTTTAAAGTACTGATAAATTTGATCAAAGCCTATAAAAATGTACTGAGTGAACAAATAATTATCACGTGAAAGCAGTGTAACCTAACACTTTAATATGATCTATTCAACTTCACGTCTTCATGGGCTAGTTCCTCATAGTATGTGGTTTTTGCTTATAAACCTTTTCTGAAGTGGATGGTTATAAAAGTATCAGTGCATCTAAGTCAACTGCCTCCTTCCCTGCTCACCCTGAGAGGTTGATCTAGAAACATCTTTATGATCACTCCTCAGTTGGACGACTGATTCTTAAAACTTGTTAAGTGCATTCAAAACAGCTGTGTTCACACCCTCAGAGGGCAGATTTTCCTCAGGGTGTATTTAAGGCTCCCGCGTTTAGATCCGTTTTGGATCTTTGGCAATAGGTTTCCTCCCTGTTAGCTGGCGATGGGAGTCCCTCTGTGCTTAGGTGGAGAGCAAAGAAGCAGACTGTGCAAGAGAGAAGAAAGAGCTACCAACTCAGCTTCCTCATTTGTGACATAGTGGAAATAGTAACTTCTGTCTCACAAGGTGGTTTTAAAGATCACGTCCCCCAAAACACATCAAGTACTTAAAACGGTGGCCAGGACATTGTTACTGTTGTGTAGCTTTTTAAACATTTAAAAAACCAAAAAGTCAAAGCAGATTTATTTCTCCAGGAAAAGCCTTCTAGGAGAGCGGAGAGGTAGCAGGCTGTTGGCTTCATCCTCCTGGAGGCTCCTTCTGCTCTGGCTCTCTCCCACCCTGTGCTGACTGTAATTTAGAGTGCGGGTCACATTCTGATCTCATCTGATCTTCCCAGCCCTCAGCTGCCCACTTCATAGCTCGGGGAATTGAGATTCAGACAGAAGTGAAGGCTGGCTGATGGATGGTATGACCCAGTTATCGTGGTACCAGTACAGCACTGTAAGAATACTAAATAATTTTTAAATATTATGGCATAATGTTTAGATGTCATTTAGATTTTATAGTGTCCTTGATTGCACACTTGAGGAAACGGAGCTGTGCTGTGGCTCAGGGACTGGCCTGCGGTCATTTTCACCGCTGAGGACTAGACTCCCCGTTCCCAGACTCCCAGGTCGGGCTCTGATTCCACATTCTGCGGTTTCCTGTGCAGATTCTCTCTCTCTGACCTGTCTCCTGCTCACTGCCTCTCGCTGTCTCCACTCTCCCCGTAGCCCCACCTACCCCTAGGGCCTTGGGAGGCACCCTTCCCTCTGCCTGACGTGTTGTTGCCCCTGAACTTTGCATGATTGGATTCCTCTCAACACTCTGGGTTCAGCTCACCTGTCACCTGTTCAAGAAGACCTTCGCTGACTATACACTTCAAAGTAGAACCCTCAGGTTGCTACCCCGCACCCATTTACTCTTCCTGGTGCCTGCCATTAGCTAATTTCTCGTGTTTATTTTGTCATTTTGTTTTGTTTCTGTTCCTCTGTTCTCTTCCATCAGAATAATGACAGGCCAGTCAAGTTCATGTATGTGTGTAGAACTCTACCAGAGACAGAATGTGTGTTTCATACATATTAAATGAATAAAGAAAGAAACATGTTCCAGTTAAAATTTATCAAAGGCAGTGCCCCAAATATTCACTGCTGGGCCTGGTAGCCAATGCCCGCACAGAGGGCATGGAGGGTTCCATCCTTTTAGGGATGATGAGCCAGTGATGGAGATACAAGTGAGCATTACAGAGTCTTTACTCTGTCCCAGGCACAGAGTAAGAGGTGCTTTACATGTTATCACCACACCAATCTGTGAGGTGGGGACAATTATTTTCCCATTTTACAGATGAGCAAATTTATTAAGGCCCAGGAAGGCAAAGTCAACTTGTTCAAGGTTACAGCTAGTACATCGTAGAGCTGTGCTTTAAACACGGGCAGGAACTGGGCTCCTCTCAGCCTGTGTGGTATTTGACCTCTTAGTCAGGACTGTTATGTTAGTTAAAGACATTATACTAGGCACTAGGCCACTGGGATTGTCCTGGCTCCTCCTGTAGGCTCTCTTACCTGACAGAGATTGGAGTGCCATGACCTACATCGTCCTTTCTGCCCTCTTGCAGCATTTTGCTCCCAGCTTGCATTGTTCTGTCCTGTTCTAGCAGCAGTAGTCTTAGAAGTCACCTGCTGGGCTCCTTCGTTTGGTTCATGGACTGGCAGCCTCACCTACGCCGGAGGAGCTGTTCACTCATTCTGTCTGTCTTCCCGCCCCAGGTACCATATCAGTGAACAGCAGGCGCACGCCCTTCACCGCCAGTGGGGAGAGCGAGATCCTGGACTTGGAGGGGGACATGTATCTGGGCGGGCTGCCGGAGAACCGTGCGGGCCTCATCCTCCCCACCGAGCTCTGGACCGCCATGCTCAACTACGGCTATGTGGGCTGTATCCGTGACCTGTTCATTGACGGGCGCAGCAAGAACATCCGGCAGCTGGCAGAGATGCAGAACGCCGCGGGCGTCAAGTCCTCCTGTTCACGGATGAGCGCGAAGCAGTGTGACAGCTACCCCTGCAAGAACAACGCTGTGTGCAAGGACGGCTGGAATCGCTTCATCTGCGACTGCACGGGCACCGGCTACTGGGGAAGAACCTGCGAGAGGGGTGAGTCGGCCCTTGTGGGTGGCATGTTGGGTCCGGATGGGGGTGACCACCACGCTTAGGTCTCTGGGTAGACGTACCTGTGCTTTCTTGGCTGCCACAGGTGTGAGCTTCGGACCTACTTGTGCTTTTTCTCTTCTAGAGACGAGTTTTCTTGGGCTCACTGCTTTCCAGATCATACCATTTCTAGTTCTGGAAGCTTCGATTTTTTTTACTGGAGTTGAGTCGCAGAAAGGAAAAGTTGAGAATACACATTACTGTGATTGTGATAATTTCCTGATTAAATATAAGACACCTTTTATTTAGAGAGGGTTACTACCGTTCTTTTAGGATTCTGGCTGGGCTGACCAATTGGCTGATTTATTTATTCCTTAACTCATGCTTTTTGATGCCTTCTGCATGCTAGCTCTTGGATTAGGCTTTTGAAATACACTGTTGGATAAGACAGGCCCCGCCTTGCTCTAATGGAGCTTGCTATGTAGTTGACTACTTAGCCATTAAATAAATAATTTCGAGTGTGGTGAGTTTTATAAGAGGCAGCACGATGTACTGGTTAGGAGCGTAAACTCTGAGGTCAGACTGGGTGAGAAATCCGGCCCTCATGGAGTGATGTGAACCTTATCAAGATAATATCTTTGAGACTTGATTTCCTCATCTGTAAAATGGGAATAATCAGGTACCTACCTCACAAGATATTGGTGATGACAAAGTGAGGTAATAGGTTCCTGGACTATAGTAAACATTTAATAAATGTTAGTGATTGTTGTGGTCATAGTTATTGTCATCAACGTCACCAAAGGGAAAGTAGAGAGAAATTTGGGAGGCCGTTACAAGGGGACCCGGCATACTGTAGGGGTTCATGGAAAGCTTCTGCAAGGAAGGATGTGCATGTTGAGGCTGAAAATACAAACACGAGTTAGCTTGTAAAAGGGGTGGGAGGAAGGTGTGTATCTCAGATAGGAAGGGCAGCATGTGTCTAGGGACAGTGGAAAGAGCTGAGGAACTGAACAAAGTCTGGAGTGGACTGGAGTGTGGAGTGATGTAGGGGGAAGGGTAGGAGAAGTGCCTAAAGAGGTGGGGAGCACACAGTGGGGGCCGATGGTTAGAACAGGCCAGAATGCTAGGAGGAGCCCTTTTTTATTCACCACTTTAGTTAGCTTCCATTTGCACTGAATTTACAGTTTGAGTAAAGGGCAGAGGTAAAGGTTTGCAAGGAGACAGCATCAAGACAAGAAAATCCCAGTCGGTAAGCCACATTCAGATTGCAACTTGGTTTGTTTCACATGCCAAGCACACAGGTTCAGGTTGGCTATCCATGGGTTGTCAGCTAGTATTTTATATGAAAGAATAATCTGCATAGTTATCAAGTGTTTTTGATGGAGTCGTTCTACGGCTTTGAGTTTATTGCATCTGTAGTAGGTAGTTACTTCCCTCAAGAAGCTTATCTTTGATTTAGCTGAGAAGTTGGGATAGTTGTAGAGGAAGCAGTGATGAAATGGTACTGTTGATGGACCAGAGTAAGAGGACACTGAGATTCAGAGAGGAGAAGACAGTCATGAGGAGGGACCTGCAAGGTCTCATCCCTAAAGATTACCAATGGCCAGAATTGTCCAAGTATCATAAGTCTGGTAATGAGGAGATATCCTGCAGTTGCAACTGGATGACCAGTCAAAGATGTTTTCAAGGACTGGTTTTTGTGAGTGTTATAGGAAAATTGCAAATCTTCCTTACAGTTGGACCCCTCCCCCCTTTACACACACACACACACACACACACACACAAACAAGATATAGGACATTGGAGAGAAGTAGAAAGACCCTTTTCAGGATTGATGAAATTTAAAATCACATTTCCTGAGTTTTCAAAGCGGCAGCAAGCAGAACGTGGGCTAAGATGAGGAGGCAGCAACCTGGAACCAGAAGTGGGCTGCACAGGACTGGCCACTCCGTCAAGCACCTGGACTTCACAAACCTCTTTGTAGGGTCACCTACCCTGGTGCTGGTTGGAGATATGGAAAGGTCATCTGACCTCTGAGACACATGAGACACATGAGTTTGGGCTGAAGTCAGGGTATTGCAGGTCTTCCACCATCTCTGAGGGTCGTATAATAACTGAAGGTCACTTTATTCAACTCACTTCTTCTTCTTGGGTCTCTTCCTAACTCAAGGACCTTGTGGTTGCTGGAGGCAGGCAGTGGTGACTGTAGGCATTGGTGTAAGGTGCCTCTGAGCTCACCTTGTCCAAGGGCAGATGAGTGGGAGCTGGTCCAAGATTTGCCAATAACAGTGAAAGTCACTGCACATTTTACATTGTCATTTTTGACTAGTCATTAAAAGGCAGCTGATTGGGGATATATGAGGAACAATTATTCCTAGTACAGTGCAGCCAAGCATCATCCATTCTAGGCAAATGAGAAGGAGCCCAGCAGATTGAAGACATTTGATCTATACATCGCTCAAATTCCAGACAGTTCAGCTGATTTTTTTGTTCCCTGACTAATTGTTTCTTGGCCCTGTATTGTTCCTGACACCACCTTCAGAATGAATCAGTGGAGTATAAAAATGATAGGACTCCACTCTGGAAACAAAGACAATAGAGCTTCCCAGTGACATTGTTTTCCTTTATTGAAACTGATTCCTCAGGGGAGAAGCTTTTGAGTATCTATTATTTATTTTTTATACGTGCAGCAGACATTTATTAAAACTCTGATAGGTTCCAGGCATTGTTTTTAGATGTAGGAGTTGCAAAAACTGCCACAGCCCCTGACTTTGATCAAGGGACATAGAAGCCTTCAAGGGAAACAGAAGTGCAGGAAATGTGCTTGCATGTGGCGAATGTTATGCTCCATGTCTGCAGGGGACAGCAGGGCACACAGGTGGGAGAGGCTGTGTCTATATGGGGAAGTGATGGTTGGGAAAAGGGAGCCCAGGGTTTCTTGTGTTTTCTTGTCTCCTTTTTCTAACAAAACATGGCCTGTCTCTGCCTGTCACTCTCAGTACTCATGGTAGGTACTTCTGAAGAGTGGTGAAGGAACAGTGTTTGTGGAGATTCTTTACACAGGAGCGTGATACCCTTTGGATCAAGGAATGCTGCTCCGCCCCTCATCACACTGACAACCTTGTCACCCAGTTACCATTATCTCTTTAATTTTCTCCTGGAAGCATTAGCCTTAAGCCTAGGCTACGTGATTTGTACTAAACGTGGTAAGTCTAAGACGGTTCCTAAGGCAGTGTGTCCTATCTAGCCCAACCTGTGTCCTATAATTGGGCTTCGTAGTGGGGTCAGCGCCTTGGCATTGCTGACCCTACAACAGCAACCATAGTGTTAGAAAGAGTCACCTGTTTATATTAAATGGAGAAAGCTTAGGTAGAATGCTGAAAACTGGTGTACAGAGAAAAAGAGTTGGGGATGGCCTAGGTCATAAAATAGATCAAAACAGCCCTACTTCAGTAAAGTGAGCAAGCAAATCAGTCCAAGAGACAACTCCCAGATCAAAGTTGTCAGCCCAAGACAAGGGAGTAAAGCAAAGGAACTAGGAAGTACATGAGTATATGAGACTGAGGCTAATTTGCATAAGTATGTTTCTCTTAGAACATGAGTTCCCAAGTGGTGTTGTGTATACCGTCTGGGGTACGTGAAAAATAATTAGTAGTGGCACAAAAACAATAAAAGTAAAAAAAATGCAGCAAGTTAGTTACGGGACAATAAATGTTAAGTTTAAATCACCGTTCATGGAGACACTACAAAATTAGATCACGTTAGCTAATGATGATTGGTGAGAGCATGGCTGTGAACCCTTCCCCTAGACTGCTCTTCTGCCAGTCATTACTTGCAGTTTCAGAACAATCCATTTGTGATGTTTCTAGAACTTTCCCAAACATATACATATATCTGTAGCCAGACTGCTTGATCAGTTTAGTTACTGATTGAGTAAAAAGTAGGTGCATTGGTTTAATTGTGATTCTTTCCAAGTAGTTTCTTTAATATTTAGTTTTAGTTATTATTGCCAGTGATTTTAAGTGTGTCAGTTATGGATCAGTGGTTGAAAACAGGAACAGTTATAAAAACAAAACTTGATGTGGATTATAACCTGTCAGCAAGTACTTCTCAACACGTGTCTGCAGCTATGAGTACACCCACACTAGGAGATAGTAAAAAGGTGCGTGCCTCAGATACTACGCAAAAGAAATACTCTGAAGAGTATATTAGATACGGGTTTTCATTTGTAGGGAGTGATGACTGTTTTAAGCCTTTGTGTGTTGTATGTGGGGAAATATTATCAAATGGTTGCATGAAACCCTCTCTACTCATGTGACATTTAGATATTAAACATCCTGTCTATAAAAACAAAGAAATACATTATTTTTGGTGCTTAGAAAAGCATCCAACTGTTACTTTCTATATAATGTCAGGAAAGAAAGACAATGAGAATGCAGTTGAGGCTTCATACCGTATTGCTTATCACATAGCTCAACGTGATAAAAACTACACCATGGCTGAAGATTTAATTGTAAACATACAATTTTTTGTATGTTTGGGAAAGAACATGTCTGTAAAATCAATACTATCTCTTTTTCAAACCATACAGCACCTTTTTTTTTTTTTTTTTTTTTTTTTTTTGGTGGTCCCCTGGCTGGGAATCGAACTCAGGCTGAGGCATTGAGAACGCCGAAGCCTAGCCACTACACCACCAGGGAACTCATCATACAGTGAATATAGGAAATATTGGATAATGTTGAAGCTGTGGTAGTAGATAGAATTAGAAAAAAACACATTTTTCTCATCCAGTGTAGGTGTTGCTGAGTTATCTATTTTGCTCATCATTGGGAAGTATTAGGTAGGAAATGAAATTGAGGAAAACCTGTTGCTTTGTTACCCACTGACAGAGTGTAGCACAGGCAAAGGTATTTTTAATGCATCAACAGTTATTTCATTGAAAAGGACATTAGTGGGTCGAATTGTTGTATATGCACTGACAAAGGCAAGCCTATGTCAGATTATTTAATAGACCTACGTGGCCTAATTAAAGTAGTTCCTTTTGTAGCATGGAGTCCCTGCTGCATTCATAGACAAAGTTTTGCATCCAAGCCTCTTCCTAGTGAACTTTAAGATGTTCTTGATGAAGCTGTAAAAGTTGTACATTTTATTCAGTCAGAACCATGAAAGTCCAGGTTGTTTAAAGCGCTGTGTGAAGAAATGAACAGCATTCACAGCACATTCCTTTTGCACATGGAGGTAAGGTGGCTATCTCGTGGCAAAGTAGTTACACGGATATTCAAACTTAGACATGAAGTCCAGGTATTTTTGGCCATCATTTCTCCCTTGCTCCAAAGTTTCAGGACAGTGATTGGCTTCAAAGTCTTGCATATTTATCAGATATTTTTCTAAAAATTGACAAACTCATTTGGGACTTCAAAACAGCTCCATCACTGGATTCAAAGTAACTGATAAAATTGAGTCAGTGATTAAATCCTGGACTTTTGGAAAGAGGTCAGCCTGAAGTTTTTGAAACTCTGTACAACTTGTTATTTGAGAAGGACTTTCAAAACATGAAAGAGAATATTGTAAGTCACTTGGAATATCGTAAAGTATCCTTTTGTAAGTACTCCCCTCAACGTGGAAAAGAAAACAGCTGGATTGCAGATCCCTTCAGTGAAGAATTCTTCAAACAAGCTAAACTATCAATCAATGAAAAAGAGCAGTTAATCAAACTTTCAACTGATTCTTCTTTAAATTCTGATTTTAAAAGAAAGCATCTTACTACCTTCTGGGTAGATCTCAGTGAGGAATACAAACAGCTCAGTGAGAAGGCACTTGAATACCTCTTGCCATTTACTAATACTGAAGTAGTAGAGAGAGCTTTTTCTTCTTACACCTTCATAAAAATAAGTACCACAATAAGCTTAATGTGAGTCTGGACTTAAGACTCTATCCTGCATCTTTTGAGCCTGATTTCAAGAAATGAAGTACATTGAAGCAAGCTCAAGGATCTCACTAACATTGTTTTAATTGGCTACTGATATGCATAACAAATATTACACACCTTCAGATAATGTGAATAAATATTAATAATAAATGAAAAGTTTGTTAAATACTTGATAATTATCAGTGTTTAACTGTGTTCTAAATATTGTAAAATTGAATCTGTGATTTGTACTTTTAGTATAGTAATTTTTCTTTCCTAACTTATTACCTCATTTCCATTATTTTACATTAAGATAGGCATCAAACAAATGTGTCAGTATTTAGAAACAACTGTTTTAAAAAGGGGTACACAAGTAGAAAAAAGGTGGGAACCACTGTCTTAGAGGAAAAATGGGTAACTCTTGCTTATACCCTCATAAGAGTACTTCTACTGGCTGTGAAGATGAGTAACTCTAAATCTTGTCAGGTGACGATTGGCTTGATGCCATATTTATATTTTTTAGCATCTAAAGTTTCAGAAAAATGATGTAAGTTTTTCTTGGTTGCAATTTAATACTATGCTAAGAAGATGTAGATGGCTCTACCCATCCCAGATGTTCACCTGTAGCTATTTTGGTTTTTCCTTCATAGTGAAATGAGGGACATTGCCATGACCTAAAAAGCGAAGGTTTGTTTTAGTAACTTTATACCAATTAGTTTGGTTGCTGGAGGAGCCCCTGCCATCTGTAAAGTCCTGTTATACTGAGTAAGTATTCTGTCTTGTCTTATCTTAAGAAGGTATGATCAGTTGACCTGGGGCAACATAGGCATCTTTTCCTTGCCAGTAGAGCTAAACTATTTAGTTAGTGGGAGCTCAGTGTCAATAAGCAAGACTGTGGATTTGATTTATTGTTGTATCATCGAGCTTCAATTTGAGGCCACTGTAGATTTTACCTTCTTCCCTGGATATTGTTTTCTGAATGTATTTAGCAGGAAAGAAGATAGGACTTAGTACAAGTCCATCCCTATGACCAGAAAAATAACCTACAGTTAGCACTTAAGAGTCAGGACTGTCTGGTTAGTAGCAGGAATTTTAGAATCAGACGGAATTTAATTTCTGTTGGTTCTGTCACTAGCTAGGTAATTCATTACAAATTTCTCCCGTCTTCTAAGTCTCAGTTTTCTTACCTGTAAAATGGGGACACTAATACTTACTAACCAAGGTTTTTTGGTTGCAAGCTACCAAAGAGTCAAGGAGGAGAATTGCTGCATCATTACCTAGAGATGTGTGAGTCAAATGAAGATCTCACTAACTACGTCTTACAAAGGGAAACAGAGTAGCTCTGGGGATCCCAAGTCACTGTAACTGAAGTGATCCATCTCTTCTGACCTCCACATTCTGGATTTTTCCAATCAGAGTTCACATTTTCCAAAAAGAAAACCTTTTTTGTCCTAATTTGGTGGTTCTGTCTATCCCTCTACCTGAGAGCTCTGTCCAGGTAGGCAGTCACCTAGCATAGGTATGAAGGATCATCCATACGTGTGATATAATCTCACTGAACTATTTCATAGGCTTAGTACTTTTTCATGAAAAAGCCTGGGCTCTCCTGACCCATAAGGCCATGCCCTGTTACAGATGTCCAGCCATGTGGAACTACTTCTGTCTGGTATCATGGAAATTGGATGCTTTTGAGAATGTGAATTTATAGAACCCAGAAAATGGGATGGATGGAGAGAGTAAGTCTGCTCTTCTCCCCTGGTGTTGGGATTCCATTCATCAGACAACGTGCACCAACTGAAAACCAAGAGTGAAAGATATTTTGAGTTTTCTCAGATGACTCTTGTTCCAACAGGGAAAGAGTGTGGGCAATAGCTGCTCAGCCTTCTAGCTCAGGGACTTCCTTTCAGGCAAGCCCTCTGACTGCTGCTGTGTGCTCCTGGAGCAGCACATTCTGTCTGAGAAGGGTGGGACACTGCCTTAGGTAAGGCCGAACATGTCATTTGGGTGCCACATGGAAATCATGACACTAGAAAATACTAGAACTGGCACCATTTTTGTTTGCAGTACCTAATCCTTGTTTCAGCAGGTGAGGAATTGGAGGAAGCCTTACTAAGTAAACGTGACTTTAACTTAGAGTAGCTGTAGAATGGTTAAACTCCGTGATTCCAGAGTCTTAATATATTGCACCTTCCATTACACTGAACAGCCTTTTCCTTCTTGCATATATGAAAGAGGTTATGTTGTAAGGTCATTGGGGGAAAACCAGTGCATTAAATGCGTTTCCCCACAGTGTCCAGTGCTGTGCTGTATACATACTATGTGGTTATCAGATGTCGGAAGACCCTAGTCCTCTCTACTGGGCCTCCTCTTGGCCTGTCCATGCCGCTTGGTGCCCTCATCCATTGCCATGGAGTCAAAGGTCATCTACATGCCAGAGACTTCCAAGGCAGGATTTCTAACCTGGAACTCTCTCCCTGGAATTCCAGATTTCTGTATCCACTTGGCTATTTGACACTTACATTTGGATGTCTGATAGGTGTCTTATGACATTGAAACACAGAAATCTTGAGTTCCTCTTCCCTGCCTAAAATGTTTTTTTACTTGTAGTTTTCCCCATTTCAGTAAATGGCGTCACCACTATCCTTAGGATTTTCCTTGATTTTTCTCCCATCTCATTTATTCTGTCTCAGCAAGTTCCTTTGGAGTTTTCATCTAAACCCCTCTTGCATCTCTGTCTTCTCTTTCTTTTCACCACCATCATCCTAAGTCAGTTTACATTGATCTCTTCTTTGGATACCGGGGTAGCATGCCATATGATTATCTGTCTTCCTTAGAATGTTAATTAGATTATTGAAATGTCTATATACTCGATACATTCCTACATTAAGTATTTTGCTCCCTCAAATTATAGAAAATGAAGGTCTGATGCTTCTTTGGAATTAACATCAACATTGACGTGGCAATTCCATAATTAAATATCTGGCTTACTTATGTATGTACCAGGCTTGGTGAGCTAAGATGGGAGGATACAGATTTGTAGAATAAAGACATGCTTTCAAATGTCCCATAAACTCACATTCTGGTGGAGGAGGTGGAGAAGTAATCTGCAAATTGTAATGCAATCTACCAATGGCAACAATTCTGAGAATAATAATAGGAAAGAAAAAGGTAACAATTACAAAACAAAATATGTCCAACATGATAACTGGTTATACATCCACTGGGGTCTGCTCAGACTGACTCAGTGGTCTGGGAACAAAGGAAACCCTGGCCTCCAAGGTCAAATATAATAATACTGGTTGCTTTTACTGGTTCCAGTGCTGTTGAGGGTCTGTCCCATTCTCCAGGGCTATCCAGGCCCTTTCATTAGATATGTGACTTTGAGATTCTTACTTGGTTACTCTGGTGTGTCTGTTATGCAAAAATAAAATGAGACAATTGGGTTTCATGTTCTCAGGCCCTTCTGGTTCTAAACTCTGTGATTGTCAGATGTCGTCAGCTGAGCAATGTCTTTTCCTTATCCTGAGACAAGGGGTAAAGGTGAGTGAAGGGCAGGCAGGAATGCAAGTCCTTGTTCCTTGCTGTCTGCAGACTGTCTGGGTTAGGAGGCTGGGTTTAGTTATATCAGCACTGCAATGAAGTTGTCACCTCTGATTCATTCATCTAAGAAAATGAATACTGTGATGTACTGGGAATACTTCAGGCTCATGATATGTAAGTTTTAATTGATGGATTAATGCATATAACCTTGGAGTTCTTGAGAGCATTAACAGGCTGTTTCCTTTTAGGTCCATTGTTTACCCCCTTTTGATGGGTAATGGCATGTATCAGAGAATGGAGCTTCCCAAGAAATACACAATTCATCAACTTCAACCAATGTGTCTCCCCATTTTTTCTTATCAGTTGGTCCTTAAGTCATACAGATGCATCACTGGTGATGGTGATAGCAGTGCTCAGGTTCAGCCTCTTCTTTTTTCTCTGCCTCTTTTCTAAGTTTCCTTTTCCACAGGCCCAGGATCGTATGTTCACAGGAAATTTTTCCATAGCCATGAACCCTTCCTAAGTGTCATTCCCCCAGATCAGGGTCTGAGATCCCCTTGATCACACCTGTCTTTTTCCTTCAAAAAAGAGAGCCAGAAAAGGGGAGTGTAGTTGTTCTGGAGTCTTGAAGCTCCAGGGGTCTCAGAAAGACAGGCTGGGAGCTTGGAAGACCTTTGCAAACTCTATAGCTTGGCCTTTGCTCAGCCTGAGAAAGCAGGGGGCAGCCCTTGGGGGCAGCGTGTGACAGCTGCTTGTAACTGCGCCCCACCTGCTGTTGGCTGTGGTTCTGTCAAACGCAGGGACGTGGCGGCCATTCATATCACCACTTGTACCTTTATTGGTACCTTTGCTAAAAGCTGTTTAACTGCCAGCAGACATCTGCCCATTATGGATGCAATAAATGGAGATGCTGCTAAATTATGAGAAACAAATGCTTCAAAACGCAACACAACGGGATTTTTATAGCTTTTTTTTTTTTTTTTTTTTTTTTAAGTATCTCTGGCTCTATGTGTCTTTTCACAGATAGATAAATTCTTCCTTGCTCCAGTCTGGATTAAGAGGAAAGGGAAGTTATTATCGAGAGAAATGATGTGCCTCCTTTATGTTAAGTTCTTAATATATACTGGTCCATTTACTCCTCACATCCACTCTGCAAGGGTACATGTTGTTATTCTCATCTTCCAGATGAAGAAATCAAGGGCCCCATTCATTCCTTCCAAAGTACCTGTGTGCCAGGGGCTGTGTTGAGCCTTTGGGATCCGAAGGCATTGATTGTGACGCTCCTCATAACTATGTCAGTATATTCTGTTTAATATCTGAGGAAGGTGGGACATACACACAGGGAGAAACACATGTACAGTGTCACAGATTGGGTGACATTAGAGTTGAGGTTTGGTAGAGTAGCTGGAATCTCCCAGGTAGATCAGGCAGGAAAAAGTATTCCACGTAGAAAGAGCAGAGATGCCAAAAGGTGACTTCTGTAAATAGGAGGTTTTCCTCCTGGAGGGAATCTAAGACCTGGGAAGTGAGGCCAAGGAAGTGGCGGGGACATTTGAGAAGGTGTGGCTGGAGGAGTGGAAGGGCCAGCCGTGAAGTGCCTTGTTCGCCCTCCCAGCAAGTTCAGACCTTCTCTTACAGGAAGCATGCTGTTTTTATCAATGGGACAAGGTCAGATGACCCTGGCAGAGGATGGGTGTGGTGTGGGAGGCAGTAGGCCAGCAGACCAGCATGCATTAGTTCAGTTTCAACTTGTATTATTTCAGGATAAGAAATAAGAGCCCTAACTGAGGTAGAGAGAATGGAGGTCACTTTTGGGGGACATATCCAATAGATTTAAGGGGCAGTGTTGATAGGTTTTACTAACCAATTGTACCCAGCTGAAGAGTGGCTGAGACTGGATTGGAGCAGGGGTTGGCCATGGAGGCCCATTGATTCTTCCTGCATTGCTCAGACATTTTGAATCAGTTGAAGATTGTTGGGAGGAGTATGAAGGAGCTAGGAATTACCTACACATGCTGGTCCCACTCTGAACACCTGTGATTTACCCTCTCTGTGCCTCAGTTTCCATATTTACTGCTGAGAATGCCAGTTAAGTGGCTGCTTAATTGGCTTGTGAGGTCCCTCTGTTATAGAGACAAAGAATCTAGTATGTCCACATAGATAATAAACCAATGTGCCCCTTTCTGAATCTAGAATTCAGAAATTCAAGAGTGAAAAAATTAGCTGGCTGGTGTTTTTATTCTACTTTTTTCTTGTGTTGTAGAGATGACCTAGATTTGACTTCTGTGTTTAAATGTATGATGGAGGCTAGAACTTGCAAGTGGAAATGAGGTTCGGGCAGAAGGGAATGTACTCATGCATGATTTTCTCTCCATGCTTCAAAGTGATTTATATTTGGAGTCAAGATATGACTCTGGTGTAATCCCAGATTTTGAAGAATTTTGTTAAATTGGTCTGTTGTTGCTGTGATGATTTCAAATAAGATTTGCATATATTTGGCTGAAAAAAAATTACAGTTTCTTTTTCTCTTATGAAAGTGGCCTTATTTGAGATTAAGCTAAAAGATTTTTATTTTTTTAGAGATAAAACATTGTATTCTTAATTTGTCTGTATTCTGGTCTCTCATTAGGACTTGATAGCAATGACGCCCAATACTGAGGACTGTGTAATTGTGTGTGC